>VCMS01000454.1:0-28461 GCA_022539475.1 Gracilaria domingensis | reverse complement strand
TTTTGATGCGTTTAATGAAGAAAGCACTAATAAGCTGAAGGAAAACATACGTATTTGAAGCGTAACAAAACAAATCGAAGTAAAGAAACACGGTGCTCTACTTCTTCACTTTTTTCCCCTTGTCATTAATGTTTTTTGTTGGGGCTGAACGCTTTCGGTCGGCACCGGGCACCATCTTCAACGCAAATGTAAGATCCACCATTTCCTTTATGTTTGCCGATGAATCTTGCTTTAGCTTGTTCACAATGGTATTCGGCAGCTTCCTCTTCCCAGGATCACTATCTTTTTCAAACTTTTTGATCTCGTCTCCAGAGATCTTTGAGCGTATCGGTCCGTAAATTCCGTTCGGAATAAGGTCGGATGGAAAAATGACCAGATCCACCAAAGATTGGAGTCCTGAAGAACCCCAAGCATTTACCCCTTTGCATCCTTTATCATTCTCGAAGCGGATATGAAGCGGGATTGCGTGAGTTATTCTAGCTCTCTTGTGCCACTTTTCGTTAACAAACGCTCCTTTCACACTACTCCCGAAGACCAAATAAGCTTCCGATGTGCAATTATTCTCATCAGAATATTGCAGGGTGCATAGTTCTCCATTATTTTTGTCCTCTGATTGAGAGATTCGTACCAAATAGAACCCTCCGAGGACCGGATGCAGCTCAGTTTCGGCAAACTCGACCTCTTTCCTTTCCAAAACTTCTCTCGCTCCAAGAAATAGTATGAATTTCGTTAGGATCATGGGCCTTGCAGACGGATACCAGCACCAAAATATATCCTCCTGCCTCTCGTCTGTAGACGAAGTTAATGGTTTTGAGAGCAAGAATTTCTTTTTGGCTCTCTCGTCCATTTTCATGAAGTGAATAACAGCAACTGTTACCTGAGCGTACCGCAAAGCTAGTCCTGCGACCCAGCTTTCTTGGAGACGTTTCCCGGGTATGCCTGACTCAGAGGATTTATATTTCTCTGATATTTTCAACGGAACTTCCTCAACTGTGTTCCTCTCGGCCTTGAGAATCAGTCCTTTCTCTGGAATCCCAGGCTTGCTAGCCGCAGCCAAAAGCATATCGTTCTCCTTCTCGTATGTGAAGTTCACGATTCCATTCTTCATCACTTCTTCGTCCACCTCAAAAAGGAAGGCAGCGCCATCTTTTCTTAGATAGCCCGTCACACAGAGAATGACCTTGGCATCCAAAGCACTAATGAACACCATGTGTGGAAAGGATTGCCCAATACTCAGTTTCTTGAACTCCTCGTTCAATGAAAGAGACTCTGGTGTATCGGCATGATTATCTGGAGCCGGATCTCTGTAATAGAGAAGAAGACCGGGGACCAAAGCAGTCGATGAATCCTTACCATCATCTTCCATGGCGTAGGTGAACTTCACGGTTGCAAACATGTCGAGAAGAGGATTTAGGAAGAAAATGCTATTGAACTCAAGACAGCTGATGGGAAATGGGAATATTGGCAGTGAAGAGTGACGGGAATAGGGACGAAGAAGGAAGTAACGTGCGTTTACGTTACGAAGCCGCACTTTCCAAATTATTGCATATCATGTGTCATGTGATATTTTTCGAGCTACTTGGCCTTCAATTTATGTTTTTCAACTCCACACCTGACCCCATTTTCATCCACGTGTACAATGTAGATCGACTGTAGCTACCATACCAGTTCTATTGCCACCCAAACCTTACCCCGTTTTCCCTACTCCCTTTCAGTTCAAACGGTCAAAAAAGTAACACTCTTGATGCGTTCCTTACATTCCCCTAGAGATTGAAGAGGTGTGCTTTTCATACACATAACATGGTCAGAGCTCTCTTTTCACTCCAACAACTACAATGTATCGAATTATCGTCCCGTCATTCTGCTCTACGCCCGATTGATGAAGCTGCAGTTGCCGTATTGAAGGATAAAATTGTTAGCAATCAATTTCAAGTAAGGAGTGATGTCGAGCTGTTCGTAAGGATTGATTCTGGTCATCTGAAACACTTTCAACACATAAACATTGTGGATGCAAGAAAGGAGCACGAAATACTGAACCTTTCTCCGTCTCTTGATCGCGTCACTCACATTTTTGTATTTGATTCCATGGAAACTATGACAGGAATGACCCTTTGTGACGGAAGACACCAATTGATGGCCACTCTTCAGCACTGTATTGAAAGAGGCATGAATCTTCGGCACACTGGTCTCCTCGTTCACATTTTGCGAGACCTGCCAGTGGAAGACTGCATGCTTTTCTCGCTCCGAAATTCGCATGACTCTCTGATTACTACTCCATGTCTGGTGGATACTCTTTCATATCTTACTAAAAAGAAGCTGAGTGTTTCGAACCAAGCCGACACAAGTCGTTTCGCGCAAAGGGCTGCAAAGCTCAAGCTTTCTCAAAAAGATGTTTTGTTCTTCAAGACCATTTGTGAAAGGTGTACGAAGGATGCATTGCGTTTTATGTGGGAACATCGTCGGTCTGCTTTATTTTCGTTCTCGGTCCTGCACACAAGTGGTACGAAGCGAAACTTTTTTTCCGTCTTTGACTTCTTCGGGACCAGAGTAAGGCTTCGAAGGGGTATACAGGGTCGCTTAGCAAAAAGTCTTTCCTGCTTTCCAAACGTGAAAAGAAACACACTGCAACTTTGCTTCCTTTCCGCTCTTGTATCTTCAAAGTACGTCCTTGAAAAGATGGTGTGCGTGAGGAAAACTAAGTTGGACATGAAGAGCAGCAGCAAGATATACGATCTGGTATCGAAGTCCTTCGTCGAATGTATTTCTGGTAACGCACAGAATTTCACATGTGACAGCCTAGATGTTTTATTCCTTGATGCCGCAAAGTATTCTTTCTGTACGGTAACGAACACCTGCAGTTTCCAAGAACTCGATCGAAACCTTCCCTCTCATTTGAAGTTAACAAAACGCAGGTTTGAAGGAATGAGAGACTCATCTAATGGCGAAAAAGTCGTGATGAATCTTGATCATGCTGTAATGCGCTCTCTGAGACCCCATTTGCCAGGTTCTCAGCCCATCGACTTTATCTTCAACTGTACCCCATGGAAGGCTTTCAGAAATGGAAGGATCAAAAGTGGAAAGCTTCACCTTGTGGTCCCGCAGGGAGTGTTACAAACTCTGCTAAACGTCCTTCGCAACTATTCGACCTCATCGCTCTTTCGTATTCTGGAAAGAAATCAGCCTTTTCAGATTAATATTGATGTATTAAGTGCCGAGCTTTCAAGGTATCTAGGTCTCTTGACACAAACAAAACCTCAACTACTCTTGGGATATCCCAAGCATTTTTTACCGGTCCGTCTACGAATCAAACCTTCGATGGTACCCATCATTATCCTCAGCTCCGACAGTGAGCCAGAACAGGCAAACTGCAATGCTCAACGTTTTCCTTCGCGCTGTCGAAAACGAAAAGTGGCCCATGTGAACGCAGGCACAAGCAAATCCGTTCCAGCTAAACGAGCTAGAGATTCTCCGTGTCGAAGGTCCCAAGATGATACGAGGAAGAAGTCGAAGAGAACATTGGTGAACACCAGGAAAACGCGGTCCCGTAAGAGGATAAAGGTACAGAAGTTGGATGCAATGATAAAGTGCGCGACGAAGTGCCTGCACAAAGCCAGTCGACTGGTAAATCAATTCAACGTTTGGGCCCCATCATTACAAGAGGAAAGGATTTTCGCCCATTTGGATCCGGCTCCTTATTCCCCTTGCTTTCTCATCTTCGGACCCCAATTTGCAGTATTTGGGAAATCTTTGAGTACAGCGACGGAGGAGGTTCAAGCCGCGGGGTATGATGTTCTAAAAGCGTTAAGGATACGGAACGGCCGACGTGCGCCTAATGATGATCTGCAGCAAAGCTTGGTTTCTAAATTTCCTTTTAAGGCTCGTTTTCAACTGATGAGGTCTTCTTGGAATGAAAGTATATCCCTGGATGACCCTTCGCACCTAATTTCCACCGTAGAAGTGTATTCGAAAAACCAAACACTACATCGGATCTCTCTCTTTGTGGATTCCAAAGAATCGAACAACTCAATGGAATCATTTCTTGGTAGTGTTCTTTCGAGCATGACAATTGATCCCAAAACTACCATAGTCGACTTGACTGGGAACAATATTTCATTTCTGAGAATGGTTCTTGACAAAAAGCTTCACATTTACGAGTTTGGCAAGCTTTGGAAGCTGGAAATGGATCCCAATCGACAGAGCTTATTCGACGTTTTAAGGGAACATGTGCTAACGGAATGCAAGTGTGGTGGCCATTGTCTGGTAAACGATAAGAATGAGGCAACTCATAATGCGTTCCCCGAAAGTTTTCGAACTCGAAATACTTCAGGGAAATCGTTTTTCAAAGGCATAGGGTCGGAGGATTTGTATGGAGATTATCACCCTTTCGAACATCCCAGCATTCTTTTAGAAAATGAAGAAGCAATACAATGCACTGCAAAGTACAGGCATGATGGAACGCGTTTGGAACTCGGAGGGTTTCTCTCAAAAGAAGAATTCGATATGGCTCTATGCGACCGCAGAGAACGAGTTCCAATTGTATATCCGGTTAGTGCGATCGTCGATTCTGGAACTGCAAATCGAGAGATGAAAGGTTTTCTCTCTCCTTTTCACTTTCCTTTACTCTACGTAGCCGGAATCTTCCACAGACATTTCTATTTCTTTTTTCACAACGACAGTATGGCATCGCGATTCAATTCAAACACGCATGCTTCTGTGACTTTTGAAAGTTTTGAAGAATTTCATAATGACCTGAGTGAGCTTTACGAAGAAGGAATGTCCTTCTTTAGCACACCAAACAATGCTTTAATCATTCCGACACTCAACCCGAAGAAACTGCGTGAGACAAAAGATATCTTTCAGTGCAAAAAGTGTGGTGCTGTTGAATTGTTCGTTCAATACGGAAATTCTTATTCTCTAGAGTAAAATGGTAGAGATTTCCTTGCCTCCAGTCCCAAGCAGGATTTGTTTTGTATGCCCGCTCCGCCGAAATGTTTTTTTTTGGACAGATGTCGACCGTCGAACTAGCTAGAGAAGGAAAAAAATGGTAGAGCACCTGGTGCACGAATGAAGTACATGTGGACTCAAGCGATCCGCCTTCACGTGGTGAGTCTGTCTTCGGAGTCTGTCTGTCGGGAGTTGAAGTATGTTCCTTTGTTGCAGAGGGATCTGCATTTCGATGTGCTTTCGGAAGATTATAGGAGAGAATTGCACTTGGTTGGAGAGGAAGAGTTCGTTTATTGCTTGAATCAAAGAGCTTGCTTTTGGCTTTGCAATCACCTGTTAGACGGCAGCCATACGTTGTACAACAGATTTCAGAAGTTTTATCTCAGATTGGAAACATATGCCCATTGGATATATTGTGGATACCGAGCCATTGCGGATTGGAAAGAAATGAATTTATTGATACTGCGGCGGGGGAGGAATTGAATATATCGATGGAGCTACCAGTTAGAGTTCCTATTGAGTCTTCAGATGATTCAAGACGACTGAACAAGCGTGAAGAACAACAATCTTTACTGAGAATGGTGCCAGATGAACTGCCGCAAGTTGTGTCCTCACGAGAAGCAGAGACGAGGTTATCGCAGCTTTTTGTGAAACAAACTTTTACTGCATCCATTAGGAACGATGTAAGAGGCTGAATTGTTCTTGCCGGCCTAGTGTGCTTAATACTGTTGAGCACTATATACTGCATTGTCCAAAGAGAATCTTATCGAGACGCTTCTGTCTGCCTACTCTGCGATAACAAAAAGGTCTAGCTGTTGATGAAATCATTAGAAAATGGCCTGAAAGATTACTGGCTTTCTTATTGAGAGAGCGAGGCTTTTACGAGAAATGCTCTATACTACACCGTAATTAGGCTAGAATACCCATACACAGAGAGAGAGAGGTACACGTGTTTTCGGGCACGTTTTTAACTCTACACGTTTTTGTTTTTGGCGCGCGTCATGGTACATGTATCCGTTCCCCTGTCCTTCACAATGGTATACGGGTCTCATCAAGTCTGCTGGGGGTTCAGAGTCAAGCTCTTCATGCATCATGTTTTGCTTTGCTAAAAACTCAGACAATCATGAAAAGCATGGAGTTCTCATCGACTACACAAACCCTATATTAGAATCAACTCATAAGTCGCCAAATGAAGCATGCAGTCTCCGGGTGAAACAAGTTCTAAGGAAGAAGCAGGCTGATTTCTTTTTAATATTCTTATATGACACCCAAGTTCCGGTTGTATTATTTGGTTCCTTGTCTCCAAATCGTTCAAATGAACTACAGTTTTGCGACACAATGGGGCATGTGTGGATTCTTGACTTGATGAGGTGTATGAGAATAAATGAGGTTATATATAGAAGAGCTCAAACTGAAGGGGCTCGCTTTGACGGCCCGTTTCCCAGCGTTCAAGGAGAGCGACCGATCGCTAAATGGAAATCCTACTCGGTGGGTTACTGGCTTGAAGGGTTGACTTTGAAGGGCTTGACGCTAGTACAAGAATGGCTGGCTGATCTTCTTGTCCTCCACTGCCGCAGCACAATCGCTAGTGTGGTTTTACTGCAGTATCCAGTGAAGGAGTTTCTCAAATCTCTTTCATTCGTTTCTACGCATCCTACTAGAGACTATGGTTCTACTTTTGTCTGGCTTCCATACCGTCGTCCACATTGCCTTCGTTCCTGGTTATTGCATCTTTTCAGTATATCAAAGATAACACCTGTGCTGGGCTTGTCTTTCAAGACTCTGCGACCGAAAATGGCTGGCTTCTATCGATGCAATTTTCATTACAATGAAAGAGGGCTTCGGGTAGAGTCCAACATTCCCCAGGACAATCTTTTCTTTCTCTCTCATTTCAAAAGTGACGGAGCTACGATACAAATATCGGAGAGGACTGAGCTTTCTAACGCCGCTGTCAAAGAAATGAGCAGTTCGTTGACTTTTGAAACTTTTGGAACTCCTTGTGATACATTTTGTCTTCCTGCAGTTCCTCGTCTAATTGCGGTTTTCTCAGATCTTGTCTGTTCCGATTTTGAGGCAAAGGGGATAGAGTCTTCGGTTTTAAAGGTAGATATGCCGTGGAGTTTGAATTCTATGCGTGAAGTACTACAGGGTCTTCATTGTAGATCAGAAAAGAATTCTGCTCGTGTCCTTCGATTAGACATACTTGGTGAGATTTTCTTTCCCGAATAGATACAAAACCGAGTACAACCATTTCGCTTGATTTACCAGCCTCTTGTATTGATTTCAATCCCAGTATTGGCGCTACAGGGGTCCCAGCAAACCGATTGCCTCTGATTGCAACTCTTGCAAATGTAGATAGAGGACATCAAGGATCCCATTAATTACAACTCTTTTCGGTTCAATCCCAAAAGCGCAAGGAAAAGATATGTCGCCGCATACATTCCTTTGGAGTTGCAGAGTAATGGAGCTTCTCATTGAGTTGAGATGCAATATGAAAGATGATGGTTATTCTGTTTATGAAATCGATGGAAAAGCACAGAGCTTGTCCGAGTGAGGTATGATTGCCTTTCTTACTTGGGAAGCCTGCTGAAATCTTCGAGGTCAACTTTGAATTACCCTTCAACGCAAAAGACGAGAGACGGAAAAACTACTAAGAATATTTTAGTGAAGCAAGGCTCTCGATTGTTTTGGTCTACAGTTCTAGTTTCAAGGTGGATGCAAGTTCATTTCCTGGAAGGAACGGGAATGTTCCCTTCGAGCGATACATCACCAAGTCTATAAAAGACGTCTATTGGAACCATAGATGCGAAAACCGCACTACAGTATGTACTTCACAGGGTATGTGGCGATTGGTCCCTGATGCTGTTGTAGTCCAATATCTTCTTCGTTACCTGAAAGAATGATATTAAAGGTTATAATATATGAATGGTTTACATCATGCAACGGTAGCGACCGTTACACGTAAACGAAAACGGATGCTTATGTACGTACCATACACGTACTAAACGTGGCTCGATGCAAAGCCTGCTGTACATTTCCCAGTCTGCGCATCTTGTTTCGAGCCGGCCGTACAACCTTTGCGATCATCCTACACACGACTTGCTCTTCAAAATTTTTCAAGGCTCAGGAACTGAAGAAAATGAAACCTCTCTCCATCGCTTCCAATTCTATTCTAATGAAAATGAAGAAGAAGAAGAACAAAATCTTGAAAACCAAGAAGAACTCTGAGCTGCATTCAAAGTACATCTCTGAAGTGAAGCATGTTCTCAATCACTTTGTTGTCCCTCATATAGGCTACAATGACGATGAAGAATCTCACCAAAGTGAGGAAAAGAGTGAGGTTTCACATGCTACTCAGCAATCTTCCTGCAAGGGTAAAGCTGAAAGAAGAAATTTCTTGAGGCCAGAAGCTCAGAAAATTAGTTTTTGCGATGAAACTGGCTCTCAGAAAGTAGTGAAGAAAATTAAGAAGGGCATGAAAAGGAGCTTGAAACTGAAGTCCAAGAAGAAAGGAAAAATTATGTCTTCGAGATCGAATATGGCTAGTGCTCTCGACTGGTACAGGAAATGGAATCCAAAGCAAAAGGTCGACCCAAATGAAACATGTTCTACAGATTTGAAAGCAGCATCTCTTCTTCTTCAACTACGTGACGCTCCTCCACCAAGACCAAAGTTTTCCGCCTTGGATTTCAACTTTCTCTTTCTTTTTGCCAGATTTGGTGAACTGAGAGGACGTTTTGGAGGTTGGAAATTACGGGAAAATGGTTCTTTCTCCGCTGAAAAGGCTTGGATCTTTTATTCTTTTCGACGAATGTGTGAAGAATGGAATTTTCAGTCCATCGGTGATGTGCTGAGAAAATATGCTGCCCTCGGGGTAAAAGCCAATTTGCCGCACAACGATATCTCTTTGAAATTGAGATCTATCAAAAGAAAGTACACAGACTACAATAAGTTTCTGAAAGCAGAAAATGAAGCCTACAATGATGAGAGAATGAGTTGTTGGGACGCTATTGGAAGATTCATAGTGGACGAAATGCGGCATCTGTCCTGTACAGAACTCGCTTCTAAATTCATGTTGAGATGGTCTAATAATTCATGTGGCTTGGATTGCTTTCTTTTTCAGGTTCCCAATGCAGTGCGTATGCTATTGAAAAAGTCTGTATGCGACTTAACTGCGCTCAGCACAAAATGCATCGCTTCTATTTTAGTTGCTGCTCTTCATATTGGGCACCATGGATGGCATGGAAGCGAACTGGATCCTCTCAACGTGTCAAATTGGACTAGAATTCTAAGCTTGGACTGTTATGAGTATGTTACGAAGAAAAAAATCCCTAATTCCTTTCTATGGTCTCCGTCTAATTCAAGGCAAGGCTTTCTGGACATGTCGGACATAATGACGGTTTTATTTCCGGCAATATTCAACGATGGTTTTGTTAATACACAACCAGATCTACCGTTTCGTACACTTTCTCACGTTGTGCCCACTTCGGATTTGGAAGAATCTGATCGACAATGTGTAGGAGGGTGGACATGGCTTCTCCAGAACACTATCCAGGGCTCGGATTCAAATATACATCCGGGCATCAGAATCCTAGTATTCCCGTTGCAAATTGAAAATCATCAGCTCTTCATAAAGACATGGATCGACACCAAGACCACATTTCAGGCAACGAGGGGGAATAGTGTCATAGAACTTTCTGTTCTCTCGTGGATGGGATTCAAAAACGAACATAGAGATCATTTTGTTGCCTTCAGTACGGCACCTGATCAGGAGACACCAGTTGTTTCGTACTATGATGGGATGCGAAATAACGGGAGGCCAATCTTATTACATGCGGATCAGATTGGTTCCTGTAGAGCACCGTTCTACCCTCCTGGTTCGCACGCTGTTGCCCTTATTTCAACGATCGCTTAAGATTCGTCACCAATTATTTGTCTTGGACGAATACGGCTGGCTGGAGGTACAGGTGAGAACTGCAATTAGTGTGCGCCACACTATTTCGAAGACCCCAAATTTTGATGGGGTCACATAACATAGTGTGGCCCACACCGTTTAAAGAGCCTAAAACTTTAATTGGCGTGCTCTGCCCGCTATGATACCTCTACAAACGTAGAATAGATGGATTAGAATACAAATATTTTTGAGTATTACGAAGATTCAAAATTAGTGTGGGCCACACTAAACTTTTTACGCACACTAATATTGAACCCACACTAGTTGCAGTGTTCACCTGTACCGGTGGGGGATATAGCGCATGATATGGGCCTCAACATACAAGTGTTTTAGGACGGGCGTCAAGAAACACGTGTTTTAGGACGGGCGCCAAGATACACGTGTTTTAGGACGGCCGTCAAAATACACGTGTTTTAGGACGGCCGTCAAGATACCATCTTGCGGAATGCACTGGCCTACGTTTTTCTTATATCTCGGTTGTTGGGTTGGAAGTTCATTAGGCCCTTGAAGTTTGTAGTATGAAGTCGAAGTATAGGCTGTTATTATCTACATGATATATTAATTTTGATTGAGAGCCTGTAAGTAACAAGTTGTAAACTCAGCTCGTTCAATGATGTATATGGTGCTCCAGACACACTGAACAGCTTCATAATCGTAACAAATCGAACACAAACATTTGATGCTTTCAGGCATGAAATAAACGAGTCACAAACATGATAAAGAAATTTCGGGCGATGACTTTCCACAATCCACTTTGGAATGCAATCTAGCTTCGTTGGACTTCAGGATTGGCCAGAACAGGCTGATCTTTTAACCACTCTGGCTACTGATAAGTCAACATCACATCTTATGCGAAAAAGAATCAGCTGAAACTCATCAAAGAAAAGGCTCGTAAAAAGATAACATAAATAGAGGACGGAAGGTGGCCATATTAAACGATCAAAACCTTCGATAGATGGTCAAAGATGTCACTGGAACACTTCTCGACAACTCTGAGGCACTCCTTCAAACTTTCTCATTCGTCATTCTTGTGTACATCCCTGCCTCAAAAATCTTTTCAACAGCCAACAGCACCATGAAATGCACTATCATACCTTTCACTACACTCTGCCCATATCAGCGACAGCGGAAAAGGCGACATAGCGTTCTGCCAAAATGCACTTGATGACAGCATCAAGAACAAAAATCGCGGTCATCCACAGTCTGTAACGCCCAGAACGTCGCTCATTCTAGTCAGGTAGAACTGATCAAAAATGGTCAGAGATGCGTCTAGGACACTTCTGTACAACTCTGAGGCGCTCTATACGACTTCCTCAGGCGTCCTTTTTCAGACATCTCTCCTTTAAATAGTTTTTCGTAAAGACAATAGCAAACAGGAATCAATTTCTATACCTCTCGGTACACTCTAGACGTGTCAGCGAAAACCCCTGAACGGCCGTATACGTTTGCGATGAAGCCCTCAGGGACAACATTATGGACGAAATTGTGATGGACCTTAGTCTGCAACGGCCGAAAGGATGCTCATTCCAGACGTCTAAGGCCGACTACAGATGGTAAGAGATGTCCCTCTAAATCCTTGAAAGATGTTTTGGTAAAGACATTGGCTCACAGGAATCGATTCCTATGCCTCTCGTTACACTGTAGACTTGTCAGCGACAGGTCAAAAACCGACGTAGACTTTTGGAAAATGGCACTCAGTGACAGATTCAAGGACAAAAATTGCGATTGACAATAATATGCAACGGCAGAAAATGTGCTCATCAAGACACCTGGAACTGCTCATGGATGGTCAGAGAGGCTAGAACGCTTCTGGACAAGTCTGAATCAATCCCCTCGACTTCCTCATTCTTCATTTTTGTATACATCCGTGTCTCAAATAGATTTTGTAACAGCGAATAGCACTCTGAAATTCATTCCCATACCTCCCGATATACTCTGCACTTGTCAGCGAGAGCTCAATGAAGGACATAGGGTTCTGGAAAAGTGCACTAAATGACAGCATCAAGAACGAAAATCGCAGTCATCCAGAGTCTGTAACGCCCAAAACGTCGCTCATGCCAGACGTCTAGGACCGATCAAATATATGGTCTATGACCGATCATATATGGTCAAAGATGCTTCTAGAACTGGCAGCTCTGAGGCACTTCCCTAGACTTCTTCATTCTTCTTTCTTGTGTACATCCCTACCTGCAAGGGATTCTTTAACAGCGAATAGCACTCTGAAACGCATTCCAGTACCTCCCATTATACTCTACACAAGTCCGAGAAAGGTTAATAAAGGACATAGCGATCGGCCAAAATGCACTCAATGACAGCATCAAGAACAGAAATCGCGGTCATCCACAGTCTGCAACGCAGAAAACGTCGCTCATGTTAGACGGCTAGGACAGATCAAAGATGGTCAAAGATGCCTCTAGGACACTTCTGGGCAACTCTGAGGCACTCTACACGACCTCCTCACGCGTTCCTTTTCTGACATCTCTGCCTCAAAAATGATTTGGTAAAGACATTGGCACACGGGAATCAATTCCTATACCTCTCGGTACACTCCAGACGTGTCAGCCAGGGGTCAGAAACCGACGTAGACGTTTGCAGCAAAGCGCTCAGTGACAGCATTATGGACGAAAATTGTGATTGACAATAGTCTGCAACCGCCGAAAACATGCCCCTTCCAGACGTCTAGGACCGACGATAGATGGTCAGAGATGTCCCCCTAAATCCTTCAAAAATGTTTTTGTAAAGACATTGGCACACCTGAATCAATTCCTATACCTCTTGGCACACTCTAGACGTGTCAGCCAGAGGTCGGAAACCGACGTAGACGTTTGCAACAAAGCACTAAGGTACAGCATTATAGTGGGCAACGGCCGAAAGGGAGCTCATCAAGACACCTAGAACCGCTTATGGATGGTCAGAGATGCCTCTAGAACACTTCTGGACAACTCTAAGCCACTTCACTCGACTTCCTCATTCGTCATTTCTGTGTACATCCCTCTCTCAAAGAGCTTTTGTAACAGCGAATAGCACTCTGAAATGCATTCCCATACCTCCCACTATACTTTGCACATGTCAGCGAGAGCTCAATGAAGGACATACGGTTCTGCAAAAATGCACCCAATGACAGCATCAGGAACGAAAATCGCAGTCATCCACAGTCCGTAACGCCCAAAACGTCGCTCATACCAGACGTCTAGGACCGATCATATATGGTCAAAGATGCTTCTAGAATACTTCTGGGCAGCTCTGAGTCCCTTCCCTCGACTTCCTCATTCATCTTTCTTGCATACATCCCTACCTCAAGGAGCTTCTTTAACAGCGAATAGCACTCTGAACTGCATTCCAGTACCTCCCAATATGCTGTACACAAGTCAGAGAGAGGTCAATGAAGGACATAGCGTTCTGCTAAAATCCCTTCAATGACAACATCCAGAACGAAAATTGCGGTCACCCACAGTTTGCAATGTCCAAAACCTCGCTCATGCCAGACGTCCAGGATCGATGGAAGATGGCCAAAGGTCCCTCTAGAACACTTCTAGACAACTCTAAGGCACTTCCCACGACTTCCTATGGCGTTCTTTTTCTGACATCCTTCCTTCCAAAACGATTTTGTAAAGACATTAACAAACCAAAACCCACTCCCATTCCTCTCCGTGCACTCTAGATATGTCAGCCAGAGTTCAAACATCGCCATATACGTTTGCAACAAAGCGCTCAGTGAGAGAATTATGGACGAAAATTGTGATTGACAATAGTCAGCAACGAACGACAGGATGCTCATCCCAGACGCCCAGGAACGACAATAGATGGTCGGAGATGCCTCTCGAACACTTCCGGCGAGCTCTGTGGAACGTCCAACTACTTCCCCATTACTAACTTCCAAGTACAAAAAGACCTCAAACTTTCCTAACTTTTGAAATATTTCAAATATTTTTACATTTCTGTAATTCTCTCACAATTCTGAATATTTTGATATAACTTTCGAAACTTTTGAAAATCCTCCCCAGAAATCCCCTCCCTCCCAGAAACACCCTCAATATAGGTAATAATCCCCTAAATCCCCTAAATCCCCTAATCCCCTAATCCCCTAATTCCCTAAATCCCCTAATTCTCTAATCCCCTAAATCCTCTTAATCTGATAAATCTTTCCACGTGTATGCGCTGCATTGTAAAACTTTTATATGTGTATACGTGTTCTTATTGTCATACGTATAAAATTGTTTGCAAAATTTGGATTTATTTACGTTTTTTTTGACAGCCGTTTTCCACATTTTTGTGCTTTAATTTATATTATTCACAAATGAGTGCCTTCGTGTTTTGTGGGTTTTTGCGTTCTTCTCGGTGGTATTTCTATTTGCAGCAATTTAAAGATCATTTCGCAAGACGTTTTCAAATTTCTCACATTTTTATAACGATTTTGACTTTGCTCCCGTGTCCTTTATTTATAGAACGATTTGTACCTTGCTCACGTGTACATTGTTGCCCCATTTATATTGTTGCTGTAATGTAATTTACTTTTAGACCTTGTGTTACCTGTCTTACATGTACGACTTTGCATCATATGTTTCGCGTTTGTAGTCTCCTTCACTTTGTGAATGTATACGTGCGTTACTTGTACATTTGTACACCAGATCGTCCGTTTTTGTATAATTAAGTTTGGTTTACAATATGTTGTACACGAATTATAATTAGATGCCATATAGTGGTTGTGTTTTGCTTATGAAATGGTCAACCGTGGTAATGTCTCCCGTGTTTCACTTGTGCGAAGATTCATTTATTTGCTGTACTCTTACGCGTTTTTAATGCCTTCACTGTTTCTGAACGCTCACTAGCTGTACTATTTGTACGTTTTTGCACCATGTCGTGCATTTTAATATTAATAACTTTATGCTTTCCTGTACTTTCTTGTCTATATTATGTGTGTTACATATCTATCGCTCTGCTCATCGAGTAACACATTGCCTTCTCGCTAAATACCAACTCGTTATTGTTTTCTCTGCATCCGTGATATTTTTAACAATCTTGTAATATTGGGTCACTCGTACTACGTGCTTTTTTGATATTTGATACATTCTTGTATCATTGTATTTTTTTTACTGAGTGTTCGCTTATGCATCATGCACCCTGGGCCCCAATTCTATGCAGTATACTCGGTGATTCTGACTTGTGTCTATTTTCTCCGTTTTTCTATGTACCCCGGTTGACGCCACAAGTTGGATTTCTTACAATCTACATGTACTTCAACTCCCCATTATTTTTTTCCTTATTTTCATTTTCTCTTACTTTTCTTTTCATAATTCCTTTACAGCTATATCCAATCCTTTCTGATCGTTTGCATAATCACATCCTCCTATTCCATTCCCTTTATAGGTGATTGTGTGGTACCTGTGTTACTTCTACGTTTTTGCACCATGTGGTGCCTTTCTGTGTAATTTTCTATTTTGTTTTTTTACTTTGTAGTCAAATTTAAATTCAATGCGATACAGTTTTCTGGTTCTGCCCATGCGATGCACAAACGTGTACGGTAGTGTCCCCCGTCTTCCACTTGTGCAAAATTTGATTTATGTCCTTTTCACTTAAGCTTATGTAATTTCCTTCACTCTTTCTGAACGTGCACTATCTGTACTACTTGTACGTTTTTGCACCATGTGGTGCATTTTAATATTAACAATTTTTTGCTTTCGTGCAATATCTTGTTCATATTCCATGTGATATATATATTGGGCGCAGATCATGGAATGTCACGTTGCTTTGTCACTAAGAAATCATTTCGTTAAGGCGTTTTGTGCACTCCTTATATTTCACACATTCTTAGAATATTGTGTCATTTCTACTTCGTGTTCGGTTATGCTCCACGCACCATGGGGCCCAATGTTATGCAATACACTCCGTGTTTCTATTTGAGTCCATTTTCACCGTCTTACTATGTAACCCCGTTGACACCACAAGTTGGATTTCTTACAATCTACTTGTATTTCAACTCCCAATTATGTTACTCCTTATTTTAATTTTCTCTTACTCCCCTTCTTATAATTTCTTTACAGCTCTATCGAATTCTTTTCGTTCGTACAGGTGTTAACAACCTTCTAGTATCTTTATCTTATATTCGTCTTCTCTCTTACGCCCTGCAACTGCTATTTGCTCTCTGTGAAGAGCATAAGACCAATGCAGTGGTATTTCTCTATCTTTCTCACGCTTCGTACCTAGAAAAAAGCCTTCGCCCTCGTCCAGAAAAAGACGAAATTCTCCACGTAGGGTGAGTCACGTTTGTTTTTAATGTATGCTTCGTCACGTTTTCAAGCTATCTGGAGCTTTCAAAAGCGAGGGCTCTGTAGTCGATACGGGCATATGTACATTGACTGATTCCAAGATATATAGTGCCTTACATGCACGTGATCCGCGAGGCAGTCTTGTACCCGGGCCCTAGTAATAGTTCAGTTTTTTGACGGTTTGGCGGTACTAAATTACAGTTGGCGACATCCTTTTTCCGCGGTGGTAATAAATCTCCATCACAGCCAGGGGGGACACGCATTTGTGGCCCAGCATCAACGGCTGGCCAGCTGGGAATATAGTATATTCGTGTGGTGTAGACCAATGGTAGAGTAAGAGACACCAACACATTCATCTTTTGACGCGTCATGACTACGCGAAGGATCTAGTATTCGTAAGTGATCCATGAGGCAGTCTTGCATCCGGGCCCTTGTAAAGGATCAGTTTCTCCACGGTTTTGGCGGTACTAGACTACAGTTGCAAACAGCTTTTTTTTCCGCGGTGCTAATAAATCCCCATCATAGCCGGGAGGATACGCACTCTTGGCCCGGCATTAACCGCTGGCCAGCCTGGAATGTAGTATAATAATGTGGTGTAGACCAATGGTAGACTAAGAGACACGAACACTTTTAACTTTCGACGCGTCAATAACACGCGAAGGATCTAGTATTCGTAAGTATCTGTTAATACAATAGCCGTACATTGTCGGTGCGCGTCATCTGTATGCGCATAAGCTCGAATATTTCTTTATATCAGAAGCATGCCTACCATCATGTTCATTACACAATGATAGAGTTCCGTATTCTGAGGAGTGACTGTCCTCTGCGCCATCTATTTTGTCGAATGTGTCGCATGAGCTTTCGACCTCCACTGGCTAGCACCATGTTTAATGACTCATTCCGCTGTCAGATTTCACACGCCCTCAATTCAAGAACGAGAAGTGTAATCAGAGCCATTACCGAGTCTTTTTCTACGATGTGTAGTACACATTATAAACACACGTTACTGCATACTGTAAATTTAATGGATGTCATTAATTCCATGTAGTGACCAAATTCTGGTTCAAAACATTGTCATACAGTTCGCGTGACTTGGATTATCTCTATAATATTTATTATAGACGTCGGTCATACAGCGCCTTTCGACGTCATCTGTAAAGGATTCGCTTTCGCTTCTCCAGCTGTTGGAACTGGGTTGCCTCTCCTCAATAAATATTGCTTCTCATTCACTCCGTTCGCAAGTCTAAACTACCATCACCCTCATTCCTTCTTTCAAACCCACCCCACCTTTTTCCCTTCGATCCAAGTCAACCATGTCCTCCAACAACATACGCCTGCGTGCCATTCCTGACTATCGCAGGATGGGAGGCCTCTTCAAGTACAGAAATCTCCAGGTCGGAGAGCACACCCTTTCCGATTGGCTCGCACCGTTGTATCTCACAGCGAATATGCAGGAGCGCCTTTTGTGGAACTTTGTCCATCTCTGCCTGGGGTTCCTTTTCGCGCAAGGGCCATTCTTCAAGGATCAGCAGCATTTCAACTTGTTTACTACTCTCTGCCGCCGTCTATGTGAGCCTCTTTGTGACCATGTCGGGTATGAATTTGTCTTCTACTTCTTTCATTTCGCCGTCGGCCGCTTTGGTTATGTGCGGAGCGAGATGACGTATGCGGTAGAGGTTCAGGGTTACATTGATCGTCTAGAAACTCATCCGGGAGAAAGAATTGAATTTGCTTACGACGTGAATCGCGTTCAGGTCCCGTTCCCGTTTCATCTCCAGTACATGTACGAGCGAGAATAAATTTTTCTGAGAATAAACTTTTCTGATCATTTGCTTGACCCCTGCCGTGTATGTACCAAGTCTGTTAGAGTGAATGCGTACGTAAATTAAGTTATTGGTGTCAGTATGTCAAAGCGTTAATCTTTCCAGCAAACTCGGCTCCCAGTGAGGAACATTTTGTGCTTCCGCAATTGCCAACAATACCGTGTTTATTTAATATCCGAGAACGCAAACTCGGCTCCCCAGTGAGGAACATTTTGTGCTTCCGCGATTCCCAACAATACCGTGTTTATTTAGTATCCAAGAACGCAGCCGTAAACTCCATGGGCTTCCATAATGGCTGCCGTAACCCAATATGTATCAAAAAATAATTTCCAAACCCTTATTCTAAATATATAGAAATCTTCAGTGCCTTCATTCATATTATATTATTTTTGTTGTTACCTTCAAAACTACCTCGTCATGAAATTCACGAGCCACAACGTCCCTCTTCTTGCGTTCATTTCGAGCTAAAATTTCTATTTTTACTTCGAAGCGTTTTCCGAAATCCAATACGACGTCTTGCATTTCAGAACTATAAGGTTGTTGTCAGGGCTTAGCACGAATAATGGTCGTAGTTCGCATTTCGTTAGTGTAATCGCGTCTGTCGGACATTTGCCAGAATCCAGGACGTCGACCTGCATTTCGTCACTGTAATGGTAACTGTCAGATATTTGACCCCGAACCCATGCGCAGTAAAGCGAAAGTGGCGCCGGATGGCACAGGTGAGGGTGTACCCCCTTTGTGCTCCAAGAGGGTAGAAATCCATTTCGTTTTTGGGAAGTTGTGTCATTTGACCCCCACAAAAAATTAGTAAAATTAAAGCGTTGCAGCCACTCCTGCGCCGAAAACGAAATGGGTTTTGGCCATGTCCGGCGACATGACCACCAGCACCAGTGACACGTTTACCGCTACCCCCGAAGGGATACTTGCTCGAGCTAACTTTCTTGTCATTCCTCGGTATCCATCACTCCCACTTTTTCCCTTCGCTCAACTCGACCCAATCACCATGCGCTTGTCGCGCACCTTCTAATCAACCATCAGTAGCTCATCGCCATCTCTGCAAATTTCACTGCTTCCAGCTGTATGTTTCCATTTTAGACACTATCAGTGCATTTATTATTATAATATAATTTTCGCTTTTGCGATATTCAAGTCTACCTCCTCATGAAAGTCAATACCCGTCACAGCTCTTGTTCCAATGTTTTAGAGCAAAACCTCCGGATTGGAATATCAGCGGATGTATTGCATGACCTGAAACACAAAGCGAGTAAAAATGGAATATATTTGGGTAATTTAAATAAAAGATTGTCGCTAACGAGCTGTTTTTAATTATTACTTGGTGGATATGGACAGTTTACCATTATTTAAATTTTATCGTCGCCTTTGATCGTAGGAAACCGGGAAATTCTCGATTGAACTCGGTAGTTAATTCTCCGAAGGGTCTTCGAACAGGACAGGAACCACATGGTTTTTTTGTGGAAGTTTTAAAGCATTTTTCCTTTCGTTGAATGACAGTTGTTGTCAAAACGCATGACCTTGTCCTGCATTTTGTCACTGTAATGGTTGACTGTCAGGCATTTGCCAGAATGCAAAACAGTTGTTGTCATAAAGCAGAACGTCATCCTGCATTTTGTCACTGTAATGGTTGACTGTCAGACATTTTACCAGAGTGCAGGACAGTTGTTGGCAAAACGCAGGACATCGTCCTGCATTTCTTCACTGAAATGGTGACTGTCAGACATTTACCAGAGTGCAGGACAGTTGTTGCAAGAACGCAGGACATCGTCCTGCATTTCGTCACTGTCATGGTGACTGTCAGGCATTTCCCAGAATGCAGGACAGTTGGTGCCAAAACGCAGGACGTCGTTCTGCATTTCGTCATCGTAATGGTGACCGTCAGAATTTTTTGTTTCTGTCATTGTAGTCTATGAACATGCCGGACTGTTATTCCAGGATAGCTGTCTCAATTTCTTAGCAGAAAGGGAAACGGTTTGTTGGTTTGGAGTTCGTTCCTCTTCCCATCCTGACTTAATCTTCTCATACTTTCAGTTCACTTGGAAATTGTCGATTATTTTGTATCCAAGAGATCAATTAATTGCTCTGGACAGGTTTTTTACCTATATATTTTTGAAATAGTGCTATTACTGCGTCTGCTGCATCTTACCGTTATGCGCAGTATTGCAATGATCTCAGAGCTTAACGTTGAGCCCTGGAAACCGCCAGCCCCTTCAGCACTAGTTCCTAATCCGGAAAACCATTGTTTTCAGATGTATCTAACACTATTATCAGTAGTAGAATTCAGTATACTGGACAGTGTATCTCATTCTTCCAGCCAACTGTATAGGGTAAGATCTGTATCCATTCCTGGCACAGATGTTTACCTCTCCACAAATGTTTACCTCTCAGTATGTTCCTGAGTAACTATATTACTCCTGAAGGGCGGTATTCTATCCCTCCCATGCTAAAAGAAGGACATGCTTGGCATTAAAGATTCAACAAGGTTTAACACTTTTCCATCCACAATTGCACTTCTTTCTCAGTGGAAGTGATTACCGTCTATTCCCGGCTCACCGACTTGCTCGCGCTACCCTTCTCATTCATTCGGTCACCATCACCATCATCACTTTCTTCACTCTGCTCGCTTTCCGATCCATAGCCACTTTCACTGCCACTGTTGCTCTTCTCACCTTCCGCTTTTCCCCGCAGTTCCTTTAACATTCCAGTACGCAGCGCCGCAATGTCTAATGGAAAAGACAGCCTCTTCCCAAGCATCAGTTCCATATGCGCAAATGGAATATCGCTCACCATCCACTCCTTTTCCTGCACTCCCAACCACATTCGTCGGGTCTCCGTTCCACTATCATCCTCGTAATCCTCTCCGGGTTCCTTTCGTATCATGTGCAGCACTGGATTGCTACGGTAGATATCTGCAATGGTTTCTCGTTCACAAAGGGCGTCGTACATGTTCCTCATCATCTCCTTCCTTCCTCGTCCATTCTGATCGACCTCCATAACACTCGGTATTGTCCCCACCAGTACGCGACGATCACGTTGATTGTGCTGCATAAACTTGTTCCATTTAACACATTTTACGATCGAATTCTCGTAACCCTTCATCAATTCTGTTCGGTTCCCGTATTCGTCAAGTTGAGCATACTCTGACATATCATCTACAGAAGCATACTTCATTTTGGCTCCGCGTTCGAGCCTCCTCGCTCGTACGACGTACCCAAATATCTCCACATCGTTCTCCCAATGCCCTCCGAAGCGCACAACGCTAGATGCAGACAAGACAATTGAACTCCCGACCGGCATCCAGAACACACGGGTAGAGTTCACTTCTCGTGGATGGACTGGCGGGACATACTCGTAATACTTGCCGGTCTGCCCCAGTTTCGTTCCAGTAAATCCCCGCACGGTGCGTTCCGTTACAGTTATGTAGATACCGGTAATGTCCATGCTTTCCAGATAGAACCCCCTTTTCGGCCAGCAAGAACCGTGTAGACAACGTACAGCCCATCATCCGTGTTCTCGCAAGCCTGCCTGCGGTTACGTCGCCATCCCCATTCCCAAGGTTCAGCGCCCTGCTTCCCAAGAACTTCTTCGGTCGAAACCAAGGCACTTCGCGTCTTTTCAACCTTTACAGCTGCGCCACCTGCTTCAACTATACGAATATAATCTTCCATTCCACACATCGCGTTGATGCATATCTTAAATCGACAGCAGACGGTAGTGACAACCGCAAGTTCTTTTGAAGGCCGATACTCCTCGGCACTCTCGGCATGCGTCAGCAATCCTCTCTCCAAGATACGACACAGTATGTATTGTTGCGAAAGCACCCATGCTTCCAACAGTCACAATATTCCTTCCTCTTCGAAAAGCGAACCAGAACAGCCTTCCCTTCATATCCTCTGTACCTCTCCCCAAGCTTCTCAGGGGCATGTTTCGTGTGCAAACCGGTGATAATATCACCCAGATTCTTGCTGGTTGCTAGATAGCTGTTGATACGCGAGTAATCGCTGGGAGTTAAACTGTGAACTGCCATTCCAAATCCAGTACCAATAAGTAACCCTTCATGAGCGGCTTTCCATGCTTTCGCTATCGAAGATACCTTTGCCCTGCAATCCTCCTCTGTCAGTAGCCTCGCGTCAAGCAAGATCTGTATCGGCTTCTTCACCCCGCCCGGATAGGTGTCCATTACTTCACGATGCTCTCGATAGACATGATACAGCACAACTGCGTAGCAAACGCTCGGTCTCAGTGAGAGAACAGGACGACGGCGAACGAGGCAGAGTTCAAAGCATTGGATACAGATAGGAAATAAGAAAACCGCCGAACTTACGGCATGTGTTAAGGGCAAGCTACTATGGGCGAAACGAACGCTTCGGTGACGGGTATTGGAGACCATCGTGCTTAAGCCCTGCCTGGCAGCGGCCGCCACGTTGCACACTATCCCATGACCCAAATTCAAGGTCTTGCATAACTGTAAATTGCTTCCAGACCCTCACGTGAGGCTCCTGCACGGTTCAAATGGGTGGTGGAGATGCGTCCGCTTGTAAGCAGTGTTTTCTTGTTATATACGCCATCGCGCAGCGCCCCTGAAGGCCAGCAGTATCTCCCCTCGCCACACGGAGTACAATTATTTTCAATTTATTTTCGAAATTAACCGAGAAGCAGGACGGCGTCCGACAAAGTTGCAGGACGCCGTCCTGCGATATGACACCGTCCGGAAGCCAAGCGCATTCGGCCACTGTTGACATTCTAGCATGGATTCACCTCCCGAGAAGTTCAAGTTCATCCCTCGCCTGTGAATTCTCACGTTCATCAGCTCTCGTGAAATCTCGCGTGCTCAACTCTCATCTGCAAATCCCATATTCGGTACCCCTTCAGCTTAGCTACACCACATATGCTGAAAGTCTGAGGAGAGACTCTGCCATTCTTCTGTTCGGTTTGTTTGTAGACCTCTGGAACACATTCGACATCGTTGTCACACGAGGGGCTTCATTGAACTACAGCGACGACAATCGGGACCCTTCTGAATTATCGACACAATAAGCAGCAATGGCAATCCGACGGGGCGAAAGCCACCTTGTCTTCGATGATCATGGAGAGATTTCAAATTGCGCGGATAAGCAAGGTTTATTACGCTCACACAGACCTCTTTATCGGCCCGTTCATTGGTCGCCACTCTAGTCAAGCAAACTTCAAGAGAGTTTGCATGGAGGTTGGAGAACCGCATAGGTTCCGACGACACCAGCCCCTCCTTGTAGTAACGTCGGATATCAATTTCCCCGAAGGGTTTCTCATAGTGGTTGGTGGTGGTCATCGCATTTTGGTGGCTGCTCACATAATGCACATCATGATTTTGCCATATCAGGTTCTAGATCTTTCGGGCTTATCCGAGTTTGGTCGGGACGTTTCCGTTCTCACCCACGACGCCATAATTTCTCATCATCTCGAAGCGACAGAACCGAGACCGGAACCATTCAGTCTCATGGAGCAGGTGCTCTCTTTTGCACGTCTGGAACAGTACTGGATATGGAGAGAACAGCAGGGCTCTTAGAGTCAGGGAAGAAACCTAGGCGAAACCCGGCGATGACCCAGACGAAACTGATGGCGGCTTACGATGAGCTAAAAGAGGATACAGCTGAAAGCAGTAAATATGCCATTGACTTCATGTCCCCACCCAACAAATCTACGAGACAGGGCTATATTTCAGGAGCGCAAAGAATGCTGAAAGCCGGGGTGGTACCGTATCTGTGTGAGCTAGAATCTGCCGGCCTTGCTTCTTTTCCTCGCCGTACGCTCAATGTCGTGAAAACATGGCCCGTAGAGAAGATTAAGGCTAGAGTGGATCTGTGGATTTCACGTCGTAGTTCCGGTTTGGATTGCGACTATAGATTCAACGATGGCACAGGGAGTGAAGTTGATGGACGAAGCAGGGGACGCAAGCGAAGAAGTACCGGACAGCAAGGTAGCTCAGAACTCAAAACTCCGCCACAAGGTTGGGAGAACTACTTGAACTGGACAGAGCCTGGCTCCATGTCCCTGCTGGATATGCTGCAAGCTAAACTTGACAGTGAGGAGAAAGAGATTGACAAAAAACCAGTCCAGGAGGTAAACGAGCTGGTTGACATCAAGCGTAAGCAGAAGATCATTCGAGCTGTTCGAAAGCGAGCGGAAGCCCATGTCACCAATGGCGGTGACTCAGATTCCTTTGATTTGATTGGAATGATAGAAAGAGGTATTAAACAGGAGGAGAAAGACAGATCGGACAATGATGTTCTTTTGGTCGAAGGCGGAGTGCATGATGAAAAGTTTACGTTACCTAAGAAAGACTATGATGCCATCACCGCGTTTTCGGTGCCCACCGATATCTCCGTACTGTTCACTTTGATGTACCTTAACCAGTGGAACCCAAACTCAGTGAAGGTCATGTATGTGCTGGAGTCTCTCTTGTTGACGGGATGGTTCGAAACAAAATTGAAAGAAGGCACTGAGCCCTTGCTCTCCCTCCGTCGAAAAGTGAAATCCATGAGCGGCAAAACCTATTTGGCTCATCATCGAGCCTGGCAGGCGGATCTCACGGTCTTACCTATTGTTGGATCATTTCACTGGACTGTGGCAGTTTTGGTTAACTTTCCTAGGCTGCTGGATACCTTTGAGCACTCTACGCGCAAGGGCGAAGATAACATCGTGCCTTCTGAGGCCTCCAATGCTTGTATATTCTGGTTTGATAGCTTGAAGAATCCATCACCACACCATGGTCTTGAGGACAACCTTTTTCATTACCTTGTCGCTGCGTACCCAGGAAAGCGGAAGGTATCCTTGCGGGAATTACGAGCCAATGTTTCGCTTCATAGCCTGAAGGAAAGACTCCAAAGCGGCCTCGAATGTGGGTTCTGTGTGACTTACCATGTGGCTATCATATCGAAAAGGTATAACTTGTTTATGGAGGGTGATCCTCAGGCAATTTCGCAATATGTTAGGAGGTATATGGATTGTATCCGCTTCGCGACTACAAGCGTGAAGTTCTGTCCCGTCTTCAGTTTCTAGTGAACGCTTACCAATCAAACCGTGAAAAAATACGTTCAATCTCCGCCTCTATTCTGGAACAAGAAGTATACCAATCCGTGCGCGTCACAGGTCCCACCACGTCGCACAAAAAGCCAAGCCTCCACGGAAGGCAAGGCTGGAGCACCTGCAAAAGATAAGCAAGATTCCTCGAATAATTCTACTGATCCCAACCGACCAATGACGCGTAATGGCCAAACTCCGCCGGCCTCTTCGATTGCGAAGAATGATTCCGACGATACGGATGATACAGACTTTATGCAAAATCCCACCAAGCGGCAAAAGGTGGGCCATCCTAGCGGAGAAGGATCTTCCCGAGTGAAACCGCAAGACCAAGCACCTGCTACAGCCTCAACTGCACAACCATCCCAAGTTACCACTAGTCAACCTGCCCAACCACTTCAAGACCCCAAAGGTCGTACGCCAAGCTTGAAGGATGTCGAGAGTACGCCAAGTGCGGCTCAAAGGCCGGTATACTCCTCACCGGGGATATCCGAACAACGAACATTGCTACGGAATGCACTGGTAGGTGTGCTTCATGGACTTGTTGGTATGAATGATTCCACTTCACCACCCATTGATGTGCACGCCCTTACCTCTTCTGTTCTGAACCATTCCTCAATCACGGATGCAATGAAAAGCCTCCCTCCTAATGCCGGTATTGAAAATGCAATGGAGAAGATGACTCCGCTGGTGATCTCAAAGTTTAGATCCATCATAGAACCAGCTGCCTTCCCAACCTCGCAGCCTGTGAAAACTCAAGCCCGTCCTCAGCCGCCCATATCCATGGTGGAGCTATCGAATGAACAGATCGCTGCTTCAGTATCCCCAGCAAGCCGTCCGACTTCAGCGGCTGTGGCATTGGTGGAAGAAGGGGTTTCCCTCGCACAGAGTGAAAAGGATACTAGTATTAAGGACGAATGGGAACAATGTTTAGGCAGGATGCAGAATATCATCAGAAAAATGAAGGCAAGGATTCATTCGTAAACTGAAGCCCTGTTCCGGTACTTTTATTTCTTTCGGCACCAACGATAGAGTTGAAGTGTAATCAGGTGTACTTCTAAACTGAACTGTAAATGTTCGACTGTGTACAGATCACGTTCTCGATACCGGATGAACTCTAATGCCACTACGCAAACATTTGGCTATGTGTAAAAGGAAAGGCCTGCTTTCTATTTACCTTCCTGACCGTTGTTTTGGAATAAGACCCGTTCGACCGCTAAAGAGAAGGCAGCCTCTCTGTCCTCCGAACCGACGAAATTAGGAAATAGCCCAAGAACGTCACCATGCGCGCATCAACGCGCACACCTTCAATGTTCCCTAGTCGTACTATTCCACCTATGCTATCATCGCGAGGGAAACGGCTTGCTACACTCCATTCAGTCATCGAAATGCTTGGAAATGATCATTTTGGGAGAAGGCTGGGCGAGGCTCGAACTTTGCCGCTTTCCCTGTCTCTTCACCACATTTTTACTGGTGGGCCCACAAACCGCACGACTTCCGTCGCCAGTTACCGCGCTGAATTGAAACGGTTTCTTCTATTTTGTCACTGCGGATTTCTCCGCTCCAGCGCGCATCCTGTCTCGTCGACTGCTCCACTCTGCCCAGGGCCTCGCCCTTTTTGCCAATCCTACTGCTCTTGACCCTCGAAGCTGCACCTCGCGAGGAAGACGTCGTGATATTGGGCATACGCCATCTCCCAGAGTTCCTTCTGGAAAAGATCCTATCTATCAGCAAACGATGACCATCTACCGTCATTTAGCAAAGCATGTCGTTCGCATCGTGGAGTTCGAACAGTTCAATTGCGCAGCGTAGCGGACTCACAACGTTCATTTAGATATCCAAATAGACACACCACCCATCCAACCGACAGAAAACGAGATTTCGTTACCATGCTACTATCCTTCGCACTGAATTCCTCAATTTACTGAAATGATTTCACTGAAATCTTTCTACAACAGTCCGTACAAAATGAGAGCGAGCTAATTTCGGCTGCGACGGCGACGGCCGCGTCGAATTGGCTCAATTTCATCCTCGTTTTCGCATCCATCACCTTTGTTCCCCTCCCTCCCCATTTCTTCTTCTTCCTCCTCTTTCTCTAATATGGCTAAGCCAAAGTAACCCTCATCTACCCCGGAGTCATCTTCGACATCGCTGCTATTCCCGTCGCTACCTAAGGGACTTCCTGGGCAGCTGTCGTTCATAAAACGCTCTTCAATATCCTCTTCTCCATCTGTTTCCTCTCCTAGGATGCTACAGAAATGTTTGGTGAGCAGGGCCGTGATTTCCTGGAAGTCTTCGCTGTAACAAGACATATACGTCGTGCGCAACTGTTCCACGGATGTATTCATCTGTTTGCCATAAGGTTAAGGAACTTATCCTCGTCCATGTTCTTGCCATTCTTCTCAAATTTCCCGTTACGATAGTCATGTAGCATGACGGTAGCGAAGCTAGTACGCAGAGTCATAGCTGTTACGGAAGTCAAGGAACGGTCCACGCCAAACATGAACGTCTTAATCGACGACTGATGTGCGAGGTGGTCATATAGAGTCCGGTTCGAGAATGAAGTAGCAATGGTCTGTGGCGCTTGAACTCCTTCGTAACGGCATTTTCCGGCTCCTGAGAACAATTGGCCGAACAACTTCCACATGAAATGCAACATAGGGCAGAACAAATCTCGGAAAATTCACGTTCGGAACGTCTAAAGCCCTCGCAGTTTTCTCTCGGAATGTCTCATCTCAAAACCCCCCTTGCCTTCCCCATTCAATCGACCAACAAGATTTCAACACTCCTCTTTGGGCACTGGAGTCTTGCATACGCTTGCGGCCTTTGACCCCCTCCCGTAAGCGCAATCAACCCCAGAAAGTTGAGACACCACTTCTCGAGTAGACCCTTCGTACTGGTTACTCCTCCACGGCAACCTTCTTACTCTCTCGTCCGACTGTCACATTGAATTCGTCAATGATGTCGCCAAGCTTAGCACGGGCAGTTCGAATTCCAAGTCGAGATGCTTCTTAGTGACGATTGTCTGATTCAAAATTCGATCGTCAGCGCTTTGTTGGCCCGATACTGCTCGCGTGCCCTGCTCTTCGCAGCATTGAATGTGTTGTTCAACATCATCTCCACTCGTCGCACCTTATTTTTATCTTCACCCTCCATCATTTTCAGTGTTGCGTACTTGCACAATGTTCGTAGAGCATTGCACTTTCCTGCGACAGTCGAGAATGAGGCGGTTTTGATAAAGTAGTTGACAAAGATGCGCACAAGCGACTCATTGGCCATCAATTGGTAAAGCGCCATAGGTTTCCACCCATCCCTTCGATCCATGGCACCAGAGAAATGGCCCAGCGCATGAACTGTCCAATAATGAGACGGAAAGACGTCAAACTCGCATTTCTCGGCC
>VCMS01000453.1:15799-44761 GCA_022539475.1 Gracilaria domingensis | reverse complement strand
ATACTATCGACGCAACTTACGGGATGTTTGCAAGAGGAATTCTTGGCAGATTTCCAAGCAAGATTGTGCTGAAAATGGCTCGCTATACCAAATGTCCAAGTCAGATGGAGTTTGTTGGAAAGCTTCAGACCTGGCCGCCCCGCACGAGTACCACCCCCGTTTCAATGTATTCTCCGAAGAGTACGTGTCTCCTATTCGTCAAGCGATGTCTGTACATAACTTCCAACCATCTCGACTTATCCCTAGGGCCGCTCCTTCAGGGCAGGATGGAGGAAATAATACCGTCACGGTTAAGGTTGAGGACTCGATACAGATTCCGAGCTCCTCCAAGAGGAACGCCGCAGGGAAAAGCTCAGTTAACTCCGATGTCATCGTCATCCTCGATAGCGACAATGAAGAAGGTGATGCACCTGGTGCCTCTGTTGGGGCGAAAGATAACGTTCCAGATGGGTTCTCCCCCCTCATGACTTTGATGACACGCGCACGTTAAATGCTCTAGATGTGGTGCGAGGAAGCATGGAGAAGCAATTCTAAATGCATTGTGTCGGATATGACGAACTGGTGGAGGCCCATGGTACTATTTTCCCATCGGATACATCTTGGAAGGCAACGTTCAGTTCGTGCTCACAGACCCACCATATGGCATCCGCGACAGCGAGTACGACGAATTGGCTGACGATGATATGGAAAATACTGCGGACATCATGGCATCCATGCTTCGACCAGGAAGGCATTTCGTTTTGTTCTGCAGTATCGACCAGTTTGGAGATTGGGAAGAGATTTTGCGAGAGCACAAGTCGGAGGACGCAAGCGGAAAGAAAACCGCATCATTCTTAGTGGATTCGAGGCCCATGAACTTCATTCGTTCTCGTTCGAACCCCTTGAAGAACCCTGCGCGTAATACTACTCGCCTGTTTGGGGCGACGGAGTACGCCGTGCATGGCGTGAGGAATGGAAACCCGTACGCGGAACAGAAGGTAATGATGAACTATCAGAACTTCAACTACGTTTCAGCTCGCTATCCTGGGCACTATTCTATCATTGACCAGGTTCCAAATCTTACGCCTGGGGAGAGTCTCCGATGGAGAGTGAAGAGTGGTAGAAGAATTCGAACCGCGAAGGCTCGTCCAGAACAAAAGTCGAGGCAGCTACTGATGGAGCTAATAGCGAGGTTCTCGAAACCCGGGGGTGTTGTTGTTGATCTCTACTCCGGGACGTTCTCGTGCGCGCTGGCATGTATGGATATTGAGGGCCTCGGCGTTTCATTGGATGTGAGCAAGATGAGCAGTGTTTCTCTCATGCCAAGCACAATGCTATTGTGCATTACGCAAGAAAGGTGTGGCGCAATGAATTCGAGATGAAAGAACCGGTTACGAATGAGGTAGTTCAAGCGTCTTATGTGGTGGATGCCAAATTTCCTGAACGGAAACGAAAGACTTCGACTATATGGAATGCACCCAAGGGATTCCCATCGTACCAATCTTTCCCATTCCATATCATGTCGTACCTATCCACCTATTGGAATGAACCTGGTCTTATCACTACGTACAAAGAGAAACCGTTCCATGAGTGGCCACTTGCCTTACAAGGGAAGATGACTACGTTGGACAGTCACACTTTACTCTCTGTCGAGGCGACATCGCTATGGCTCTATGTGAAGAAGTCGAATATCAAACATGCAGCAAGTGGAAATGGAGTATTTACGAGTAGGGCGTTTTCCGAAGGGGAGGTTATTGGATACTTTTATGGGACCTTGGTGTATCATGATCTAAGCCGACGCAATACCACACATTTGACGTATGGAGACGGAATGCTGGGGGCCACTGCATCTCGGTTCAGGAAGTATTGCATGCAAGTGAGGGTGAAGGGGCAAATGTACAACACTCTCCCGCATTATGATACTGAAGTCAACGCTGGTCATGCCTGGATAGTTCCTGCTCCTTTCTTTGTAGCGAGCTATATCAATGACGTGTCATATCGTGAAGGTGATGAGGACAAGGAATTGGAAGAAATGGATTCTAACATGGCACGCAAACCAAATGTATTCATTCGCCAGCCCACAGAGTATCAGGCTACAACTTTGGGGCTTTTGGAGAACTTCAGACTCCTCGTAGTCACGGCCTCAAGGGACATTAAGGAGCACGACGAAATTTACGTTGACTATGGACCCACATATCCTTGGGAAAGGTTAACCTAGGTTCTCAGACAATGTCCTTGAACTTCGTATGGGCTCAATGTAGTGAGAAAAGCTTTTTGTTGAAGTAAATTGTATTGAACACTTGTGCTGTGATTGCAGAAATACTACTCATATGTACACTCAAGCTGTACTGTGTAACATATTGATGCATATAGTGGTATGAAAGATCGTTGAAAGTGCCGTACTTGTATATGCAGGGCGCAACATCCGGGAAAATCGGACCAAGTCCGGAATATGGACCCGGGAAAGGTCCCAAAATTGAATGCCGATCCGCCACAAATGCTGCAGAATGCTTTTCTCCATATATGCAGTACGAGGTTAAATTCCCCTCGCCTTCACATATCAGTCCTGCACACCGAGTACGTGACCCTCACATATCACTCTCAATCATATACCTTCAGTATCGTTCACGTTTCTATATCTGTTCCGTAATACTACCGCGCACGAAGGCCGAAGGATCTCGGATGGCCCCTCAACGTGCGGAGCATGCAGGTGGTAAACCGCGAAAGGCATCGAAACCGCCGGAGCGCTGGGATACTGAGGTGGCCAAACGTAGGAGCGCGGTCGTCTCACGAAGTAGTGCTACTAATGGGAGAGGTAGCCGAGGCCGAGCACCTCGTGCTGGACTTCGCAAACCAAAATCTTCATCTACAGTATCGGAAGTAAAACCGAGAAGGAGGTCAGGAGCTTCCACATGCACTACGGAACGCACAGTAAGTGAAACCGTTCAAGCCAAGAATTGCAATGCGTGGGCCTGTTACACGCCACATGGCTGCAATGGAAGAGCCAAGGGTCAGTGATGATGGAAATGTAGATGTCAAAGCGATGAAAGGAAATAAGAGAAGAACGGCTGTACGTCAGAATGTAAGGAGGACAAGAGGCAGTGTAGGAACAGAAGGTCCTCGTATCGATGATTGTTTCGACAAGGTGAGCACTGCGGATGACAATGCGGAGATGGAAACCGTGGATTGCGCCATCGTGAGAGCCGAACCTAGAGCCGAACCTGGGGATAGGGAGATACCCAGATGCGGTGCCGGAACAGAACGTAACAGTTATGATTCGAGAAAAGTGAAGAGGAACGAGAAAATGAATGATGGTGTCTCTCGTGCCAAGAAAGGCAGTGGAAGAAAGGAGCGGGAGTCCACGGACGCAGTAGATATCCCAAGTGACGTCGAGGACAAGGATAACGTGGAAGCGAACGATAACGTGGACGCCGGAAATGCAACGCATATGGCTCCCATCGAAGGCAGGCATGATTCCGTCCCTTATATTGGGTCCAGACACAATGAAGACGAAGACGAAGACGAGATACAACCGACACCAGTCACAAGTGAGCTACAGAGAAACAGGTTCAATCAGGTCAGAAGAAGGACGAACCATGGAAATGAGAATAGACGGGTGGGGAACGATCGGCAACCTGTCATAGCAAACGCCCGTAGAGAAGTATGGAACGATAAAGATGTTGATCATGGTGCTTTGTCACGGAGCTTTTCCCTGCATGGTGCAATGGAAGAAGATGAAGATGAATCCCTTACTCCGCGATACGAGCTTTTGGAAAAGATCGGGAAACTGAAGGGAGATCTGTATCGTACAATAGAGGACAAGCAAAGTCTGAAAATGAGCGTACGACTTGCTCAGAAGAACATAGAGCAACTGGAGGTTAAGGTCAGAGAACAAGAGGTTCTCATACACTCTTTGAGAGAGGCTCTCAGAAGTGGAGGGAAAAGGAACGAACGTGACAGTAACAAGAGCAGGAAGCGGTACAACATTGACGTGAACGACGAGTTTGTTGGTGTTGCGAAGACCGTCTATGACTCCATACTTCAATACGCCAAAGACGAGACAGGAGAGCTATGCTTCGAGATGAGTATACCGGCAAGGAACTGGGGCAACCGAAGTGAGACAGTTGGACCTGAGAAAGACGACAGTGTGCTGGTTGTTGATGGGAAGGAGATAGTGCCACGGTGCCCAATGGATCTTGCCATGGAGATGAGGGCGTACACGCCATCCGTGCGTGGTGGAGGCGACCATTTATTGATGCAAATTGTGGAGACGGAGGTAATGAAGCCACGTTGGGAATCTATCCGAGGAATGAAAATGGAAGATGACTGTGTGAAACAGTTAACGCACGACATTTGTTTGCGCAGAAGGTTGAAACAGGCTTTAAGTGATGCAATAGGTGTTCGAAAACGCCATACGAAGGAGAAGTTATTGATGGGACTAGGTTACGACATGCTTGTAAGGACCCCGATAAAAAATGATGAAAGGGAGCAGAACAAGTATGAAATACAAACCAGAGAGGTACGTGAAAAACTCCTACCCAAAGATGCAAATGGATGTGAGATTCTGTCGTCGTAGAGAACTCAGAAGGTAGAAGATATATGTTTCTCGGGCTTTAACCCATATCATGCAACCGAAGATGAACCATGTGACTTGCTTTTTCGGAACAGCCTGAGCTTGGAGATGCTGCGTGAGTTCATGGGCTACGACGTTTTACAAACAAGTTCGAGGAATACCGAAGAGAGGGATCCAGTGGATGGAACAATTATGAATCTGGCACGTCTTGATGCCTGGATAGCGTCCGTTGTTCGCGCGACAGAGTCTGAACGAGGGAGAGGTGGTAAGAGACAAGTGTTGTTCTCCAACTTGTTCGGGAAATATCTACCACTGGCACTTGAGAGTATACTGAAGACCGTGAGGGTCCGCATGCAGCAGAGTTATCCAACAGAGTTCAGAAATGGCCCATCGAATGCTGAAGATGCGCGGCATGGAAATGATGACCGGGTGGGCACTGTGGTTTACTGGATTCCGTCGAAAAGGAAAATGTACCTTGCTGTCCGAGAAGATGTGTTTATGGGAGAGATCTCTGAGAAGCTCGGAGCTGTACTGGATTGCTATGTTGGATGCTGTAGTCGGGGAGACCGTATGGTCTACGACATAACTGCAGAAAGGGATGTAAGGGAAAGGTCTGTGCAAGAAGGATTACATGAGGAGAATTGGATAGAACGTCACTAATGCATTATGGTTTACGTTACGAAAGTTTGGTGATTGGATGGTATTGTAAACGAGCTCGGGGATTGCGATAGAATCTGTCAATGTAGAATCGGTGGAACTTCCAGTGCAATGGAGGGAAAAAGAGGCGTGCGGGATAGTTTTGTCGGAGGATGTGTACCAAGCCTTTGATCGAAGAGAATGGGACGAGACCGAACCATGGGGATACAGATGCATTTGTTGACCGTTTTAGAGAATTGGAGGTTTGCAATGTGTGATCTTCCTCGTCATCCGTGGCCCAGCGGAGGGAAATGCAGTTCAAGGATTCGTCAATGTTATCCAACGGCTCCGTTACCTCGAAGAAGCGAACAAAGGCAAATTCAGAATCGGAATTGCTTTGGTTACATCTGCTAAAGCGAACCAGGGCAAAGACTTTGCATACCCATGCGGTCGGGAAGTCACAACCGGGAGGAGGAGTTCCATTAACCAGGACGGTAGAGAATTTTGGGGACTTGGAAGGGCCGAAAGAAGTGGTTGCAAAAATACGTTCACACAAAGAGACCTCCGGCTCTCGCAGTCTAATGCATTGAAAGTGACGATCGTAGTCATCCAGCGAGGGGCAGAATCCAGAAACAATGTAAGCGGAGTTAACGACGGTGATTTTGATGTCATGGGGGTTGTCTCACGGTTGAAGAGTTTCTAAGCTTAGGGTACGGACGGAAGAGAGGGCGTCGCGAGAGATTTGGTTGATGAACTGCAATGTAGTTTTGGAGAACAAATCTGTGAGAGCAGATGACGGGACGTTTGGATGGGACCGTAGATACTTGTCGGCCGTGATGATGTCGAAGAGGGAGAATGAACTACCATCACGAACCATGGAGGGACACCGCTGCGACAAACGACTGGCCTAGTTGGTAGACATGGAGAAGTGTTTCCTTACCGAGATGGAGTGTAAGAAATCCTGCGACTCTTGGATTGAGTCCACTGTTTCCTTATGCGCAGTTGATCTTCTGCGAGAGGTACGGCGGTAGTGGTTCTTGAAGAGGAGATGCGCGTGCTCGTACACACCTTCATCACCGAAATGGAGGCCTCCGTATCGACGGATGTCTGGAATGATGTGATCCAGGAGATGGAATTTGAGAGTACGAAAGTTGGAGGCCTGGTATGGACCCAAAACTGAGACAGTTTGAGTCTTGAAGTTCTTGATGAGAGTCTCCAAAGAGCGTAAGCGATCATCAGTCCATTCTGGGGCAGTGTGGTAGTGAAGAACATTATTGACGAGATCGACGTAAGAGGTGAAAATGGTGGTTATTGGGGCGCGAGATACTTCACCGCAGCAACGGTCGAAGAATGCACCGATGAAGGGGAAGACCATGTCGAGGGCGCGATAGTCCTTTGCTTCTAGCATGCCTCTGATTCCGTCAGTGGTGAAGAAGCCGTTGAGAGACTTACCCTTTTCAGATGTCGAGAAATCAATATGAAGCCCTGGAGCCGGAAACGAGCGTTCGATGTCAGCTAGGATGGAGTTGGCGTGAGTAAGAATAGATGTTCTGATGGACCGAAACGACCTGGAGGATCCATTGAAGCCCACGGAAGTGTGAAGAGAATCGGACTTCAGGCGTTCGATTGTGGCGAGTTTGATGAGTTTAGAGATGCCAAGGTGAAAGTTGTGAAGGGGCTCGAAGGAGAAGATTGAATAAGGAGTGAGCAGTGAAGAGATGTTGAGAAGAGGGTAAGATTCCAGAAAGGACTTGTATGGAGAGAGAGAGGTGGAGTGGAGAAGTTCTGCAGCTTCTTCTTTGAGGTTCCTTGCAACCCGTGGTCTATGGGAGAGGAGAGCAGAATCTGACTCGAGAAGTAGGTCATCATGTCTTTTTCTGGTTTGCAAAGTGTGTGAGAGGGTTCGCTCTGTGAGAGTAGGTTGGTAAGGGTTGAGTTTTGAACGAGGGAGGAGACACCGGTGGCAGGGTTTGCTTGGCTTTGTGCCATAAAGTACTGCGAGAATGTCCTTGGCTTCGGGGATGTCAGCGCTGTAGTTGGAGATGACTGGATGGCATTGACGAAGGACTCCTTTGGCGTCGCGGAAGGGAAAACCCTTCATACCGATATGATACAGAGGTTTGAGGATGGTTTCTAGGGACTCCTGGACGAGCTGCATGCGCACAATGCGGGTCACGCTGGGGGTTGAGGGAGCGACTTCCAAGGAATCTGTGTCAGTGGAGGACGAGTCGGAGGTGAAGGATGTGGGTATGTATCCGACGAGTGTGTAGTTCTGCGTGATGCACGTTCTGCGGAAGGAGTCATTGAAATTGAGGAGGGTGATGTGAAGAGGATACGACGTAACAGAAGAACTTTTCAAAGAGGTGGAAGACTTGTCTGAATATAGTTGAACGAGGCCAACGAACGAGTCTGTGCCGGTGATACTGGGATCGTGCCAGATGACGTCGGGGTCCGGAGAATGCATGATATGCCTCTTGATAGTCGGGACGACATGGCGGCCGAGTTCCGAAGCCATAGGGTGTGCGATTGCGGTAGTTCCTGTTCTTGAAGCTTGTTTGACTGGATGAAAGAAGGAGTTGCTGTGGGATGCGAGACGAAGTTGTTGTAGGAGAACCTGAACGGGGTCCCTGAGGTAGAGGGTGGCGGAGAAGTTATGGTTTTTGTCATGGATGATGGCTGAGGTGAACCCAATGGAGCTGACTGTTTCTTCGAAGATTTTGGAGTGCAGTTTCAGACATTCGGCAGCGGAAGTGATAGAGGTCTGGAAGAGGGAAGAGGGAAAGGTGGAGTGCTTGAGAATGTTGATGAGCTCGTCAGCAGAACGCTTTCCGAGTTTTGTGGCGATGGAGGATATGTAGGTGACGAGGTTATGGATGTGGTCTTTCTGTGAGGGTGGAGAGGGGGACAAGGCGTTACCTGAGCCTGTGGAAGGGGACTGGGAGGCGAGTTGGTGATGCGGGCTGAGTATCTGTGCTGCGTCGGATGAGCGTAGGGAGAGAGCAAGCTGTTCCTGGAGATAAGGGTCGTCGTCTGCGAGTTCTACGTTATCGGACGGGCGGTTAGAGGAGGGGAAGGAAGGGGGTTCGGTGTTGTTGAGTCTGCGGCGCTTGGTTCAGGGAGAGAAGTGGGATCCTCGATGAAGTGTGGGGGTGAGAAACGGGTTTGGGTCATTCCTGTGTCTGCATCGCTTCTGATGCTGGGCGAGAGAGGCGAGGGACTGTGTATGGAATGAGCAGCGGGGGAAACAACAGTTGTGCATGGCTGGGTGAGAGGGTATGAAAGTAGTGAGGGAAGCTGCTTGCAGAGGGAGGTCGGTGGTGATGGTGCGGCGCAGAATCTTGGAGCACCCTGCAGGGGAGAGTATAAAGTGTGTTTATACGCCACCAACTCCACCGTGCACGTGATCGTTTACGTACCTTTCCTGCATGTTTCAGTGTGGGGAGGATTTCGAACTTTTCTGAACACAACTTTCAAAAATTTTCGCGGACGGGACATTACGCGGCCGGCGATGATTGACGTACAGTGTGGCTGCGATTGAAGTTCTTCTTCTGTGAGCTTCAGTGGCGTTGCCTCTCAGAGTCCTGTCCTGGGATGTGAAACGTGCGAAACAGGTAAGTCGAGGCGTAAATGTTTGATATGGCGAATATGCGCGACTCTGACCCGTGTTTTTGCGCGGCGGCGGCTGTGTGCGAGAATGAGCGCGACAGGTTCATGAAGCTGCAGCGTGCGGAATCTTTGGATTGGAACCGGAGTAGTTCAGGGGTTTTATGTTTGGGATGCGTACTGAGTGGGTTCAATGTAAGTGAGACCTTTTGATGCTGATGGTGTTTGCGAAGTCTAACTGCAGAACGTTACGTGATTTTGCGAGACGCACGGAGAGGATTTGGAAGCAGGTTAGCGTGAATGTCTTGGGCGGGGGCCTATGGGTAAGTTTGAGAAGCTTTTTGTTCGACTTTTGATGTGAATGCTAACTGGATAATGTTGTATACGTATGCGTAGGGCTTTTGGGACAGTTCGATGCGTGTTGTCGAGGGTATTGGTGATGTAGGGGACACATGGTAATTAGATGAGTGTTCATTTGAGAATGTTTCGAAGAGCGAAGAGTTAGCTAACGGGATATGTGAGTGCGCGGCGGGGGCTGTTTGCGAGAATGAGCGCGATAGGTTCATGGAGTTATAGCGTGCGGGATCTTTGGATTGGAAGTGGAATGGGGATGGGGCGGAAGGCGGTGGTTTACTTCGTTTCCTATGTGTAACGTGTTTTTTGAGGTGAAGTGGATAAGGGAGAATGGTTACGATGTGGCTGGGTGGCTGGGTTTCTAGAGGAATCATGCTAATGACCCTGAACTCTGACGAACAAGAGTTTGGAGTCATGGAAAGAATGATTACCTCAACGGAGGCCTTCCAGGTAATCATTCTTTGCCATTACTCCAAATTCCTGTTCGTCAGAGTTCGGTGTGGATGGCAAGGTACGCGTCGGGGTAAGTACGAGATGTTTTTTGTTCGAGTTCTGATAAGAATGCTAACTGGTTACTGTTTTATGTGTATGTGCAGGATTTTCGGGACAGTTTGATTCGTGTTTTCGAGGCTATTGGTGAGGTAGGGACACATGGTAAGTAGATAAGTGTGCATTTGGGAAAGTTTCGAAGATGGAAAAGTATCTAACGGAGTATTTGACTAGCTTGTGTTTGTGCATGTGCAGGTGCGTTGGATGGCAATGGATCGGTGGCGGTGCTGGAAATTGTGCAGTAGAGATGTTTTCGAGGGAGTTGGGGAGATGAAGATGGCGAAGAATGTTGAGGTAAGTGTGTTTATTTCCATGTTGGGATGGACGAAGAGACTAGGCAACAGAAAACTAACCAAGGGGATGTCTACATTGAGGGCAACGAGAGCATTTTCAGGGTATCTATTCGGTGAGTTTCGATGCGTAATTGTCTTCAAAATGATACAGGGCTTCTTTGGTGATGTCAGAATGGATTTTCGGGGGTGGGAAGTAGGATGGAGATGTGTACGATGACCGGTTTGGACCTGTTTTCATGTGGTGCTATACCTTGCGTGAACCTGCAATACTGCATCAATAACATTCATTTCTGCTAGGATGGAACTTCCACCGTGCTTTCGGACCGATGGCTCTTTTGGACCGATGGACCGGTAGTACTAGTGAACTAGCAGAAATGGAAGTTAGTTCTAAGATTCTAGCAACTTTCATATTTCTTAGAAATAGCTCGTAGTTTGAAAGTCAAGCCTAGTATTCCATTCAAACCATACTGCAGATTCTGGAGTTTACTCTAGTTTTTCTTCCACTTCAAACTTCCACTTATCGCAATTTAACATATGAAATACTAGCATTTTTTTTCTGCGATTTTTGGACTGTAAACTAGCATCCCGGAAACACAGACGGACTGGTGCACCGAAGTGGAAGCGATTAACCAAGTTTTGGCGTTGCAATCTGCTGATACGAGGAGATGGGAGGCCCATTGGGATGAAGGAATTGTTATGTGTTGCTTCATTCCTCAATGAGTCGACGAGTACCATGCGAAGGATGATGTTTGCAGACAAGATACACTCTATAGTTAGTGTGGTCGACATTCTAATTGAAGATGTTGAGGGGGTGACGCCGGCAGACGTGGATCCTGCAGAAGTGACAGAAGTGTTGAAGGAGAGCCAACTGATTGGGACTGTGCAAGAGCGTCAGTATCTGAGATATGCCAATGTCGCCCTGCAACTCATGTGTCGTGAGGGAATGCTGGCCCATTTCGAGGACATATGTGAGACTGTGAGTGACATAGGTCTCACACATCTGTCCCATACTCCGCTATATGTTTTGGATGCCGAGGAGTTTTCCTTCATTCTTGATTGTCTTCAGATGTTTCTATTGAAGGGCAAGTCGACGAAGACAAAGCAATGTAAAAGCTTTGAGGAGGTCCGAGGTTTCTTTTATGATAGAGCAGTGTCTCTGTTCCGGGCGGCTCGAGCAGTGAGGAATGAACTGAACGAGGAAGAGTCCATGGAAGTGTTCCTGAAACGCGAAGTCAGCCTTTCTGCTCCATCGACTGAAGATGACGTTGAAGACCCAGACAACAACGCAGCTGTGTATCAGTTCCTTTTGGGACAAGTTGTGAACTTCAACACATTGCCGCGTGTTCGGAGCAGGACGAACTCAACTAGAACCGCCACGACTTCCGTTCAGAATCGATTGCGGACGATGCTCAAGGTAATTCCGCCCCCCGCACCAGTGAAGCAGTCCGTGACGAAGAGGAGGACTCCCGCTGCTGCTGCTGCAACATCTACAAGTGAAGAAGGGGAGCCGCGAAGAAGTGCACGAGAACGGGCGCAGGTGAGTTATAGGGAAATTGAGCACGGCCGAAATCGAGGTGCGATAGAAGTTCTGGATAGCTCTGAAGAAGAACAGTGGGCTCCGCCGAGGAAGAAACGGAGAAAGACTTTCACACAACAGATGAGATCTACTCTGAACAGCATGACACCGGATGACCTGATGTCTCAACTAAATGAACATGTGCTGAGAGGAAGGTCGATGAAGGTTCAGTTCGTGGCATTGGGAGAGGGAGCGAATGCAGAGAACGCAGGCAGTTCTGCATTTGTGGATAACGAAGAGCTTCTTTCTGTGACGGTTCCACGGGTTGTCACCGTCGAAAAAGATGCTGCGCCAGACGATCAGCAAGAGACAGGTGGGGGGTCATTTGATGACGAGTTACCTACAGCTCTTCCGGAATCTGAGGAGCACGGACTTGTTCGAGGAGACCCATATGATGGCCCACCGAACCCATCATGTTGCGGGTATGTCAGGCTGAGACCGCAGGAATGGCAAGAGAAGAACGTAATTGAGCACAAGAACCACTGGCTCAGAGTCATTCACTTGCCGAAGGGACATAGGTCGGAGCTGCTAAGTGTCTCGAATCTCAGAGATGTACACCATCTTGTCTTTTGGCACGCTGCAAGGGCTGAACATCGCCTACGGGCGGAGACATTTGGTATGCAGTATCCTCGTACTCGGCCGACAGGTATGGATGATGAAGAGGTGCTGAGGGTTGCTGCGAAGGAGCATGACAAATTTGGGTAAATGTTCTTCGCCCGAATGCAAGCTGAGCTAAGGCAGAATGGATATTGCGTGCTTGAGGTACCAACTGAGGAAGAGAAAGTGGTGTTGAAGGAATTATGTAACCGAATTAAAAGGATGGGAATGCAGGTTGGAGTTGCATTGCGCCCGAATACGTCTATAAAGGTCGTAGAAGCACTTATGAAGGAAGGAGTTGTAGACATGTTATTGTTGATGACGGTGGAGCCAGAGTTTGGAGGACAGGCGTTTATGGAGGGTGTTCTTGATAAGGTGCGACATGCAAGGGAGTTGTACCCAAGAATAGGGATACAGGTGGATGGGAGTATTGGACTGAGTACTGTGAAAGGAGTAGTGAAGGCCGGTGCAAACATTTCAGTTGCAGGATCTGCCATCTTTGGCTCGAGTAACCCAGCTCATGTCATAGCTGGTTTTCGAAAGGTTGGTTAGAGATAGTACCATAAAATTATTGTTTATTACATTGTTACCTTTACGTGTTATCACGACTATATTCTCCGTCTCCATTGGAGATGTATTTCTCTTGTATCACAACCGGGAAAGGATGTGAGAGAACATCAATATATCTCCAGTGGACGCTGAGAGGGAGGATGAACTACTCTACGTGCTATCATTGTTACCCATCCGGTGTCGAGTGGTGACATATTCTTTTCTTGTCACAACCTGGAAAGGATGTGACGGAAGAAGAAGATGCCCCCAGTCGAGACAGAGGGTGAGCTACTGTAAGTACAATCAAAAGTCCCTAGCTTGCCTCCACTGGCAATATCTTCCTGTTTTGCTATAACCATCGAGTGAGGTTATGGTAGAAGAGAAAAATATCGCCGGTCGAGGCGAGGTGGGTGGGGATTATGTGAGCGCGAAAGAGGAGACAGAGAGGTGGCGCTTAAAAAGTGGAAGGTGCGGAGGTGTACAGTAGATGTTTTGGCGGGAAATGGGATGAGGGAAACAGAGACAATCATGGTGCTGGATATAGCCCGTGTGGTTGGACAGTGGGGGTGGACAGCACAGTTTAGCTCGATTGCGCTGTATCGCTGCGGAAACTTCGATCGAACTACTACTTCTTCTTCTGAAGATGTCGAACGGATACGTGAAGGATGAGGAGCTGTTGGCGCTGTTGGAGGGGAAGGAGGTACCGCCGACGCCGTCACCAAAGCGGGAAGAGGACGTGATTACGGCGGCTGGTCGGATGTCGCAGAACAAGGAAGTGACCGATGAAGGAAAGAAGTGTGAGGCGAGGAGAGGGGATGATGATGAGGTGGAGAAGGGTGTAGAATTTGAGGTGGAGGGGGTCGCAATGGAGAGAAGGGGTGCGGTGCATCTGAGTCAGTTAGAGGTTGGAGACCTGATAGAGAGTGGGGGCGGAGAGGGTGACAGGGAGATGCGGTTTGTGGGGTAGATGAAGGCGAGGGTGGGGATGTTGGGGTTGGTGATGAAGGAGCAACTGGACGATGGAATTGTGGAGATTGTAACGGAAATGGGCGGTGTGGTGCTGAGTGGAGGTGGTAGTGGTGTTTCGGTTGAGGCAATTTCGAGCCTGCGGAATTCGTTGTCGGTATTGGGAGTGGAGATGAGAAATCATGTGTATGGGATAGTGGAGTGTGCGGGAAGGGAGGTTGGAAAGTTGCGGGAGGAAAATAGGGTTCTGAACGAGAGGTTGGACGTGCTGGAGAAGGAAGTGAAAGAGCTGGGCAAGAGGCAAAGATTGGTGGAAGAGTAGACGGTGAAAGGAGGTGTGGAGGGAAAGACGGAGAAGGGAAGTGTGGGAAGGGTGGCGGTGCGGAAGGGGTCCCCTGTGACACCGAAGACAAAGAGTGGTGGGGTTGGGGATGGGAAGAGCCGTCTGAAAAAGAGGCGTAAGGAGATGAAGAAGGTGGTGGAGGAGGTGCCGCCGGATGGAGTCGGAGCTCCGGTGGTGACTGGGTTTAGGAATGCGGCGGAGGTAGCGCGGACTGCGAAGGGGATTATGAGGGGACAGAAGGAGAGAAGGATGTGAGGGATTTGAAGCCGTTTTGGGGCGAAGCGGGTATACGAGAAGGGGGAGAGTTGTCCACCTGACTTCTACAAAATGACGTTTGCGGAGACGGAGAGAGAGGATGCGAACGCGTGATGGGCGAGAAATGGGTAAATAGCGGGGGTGGTGTGGACTGGGAAGAAGTGATGGGATGATTGAGGTGGGATGAGTTGCGATTGGCATTGCAACATGGGAGAAAATGGAAAGGCAAACTAGCACGAGTGCAGTTTTGAGAGAGTGTCGCGGAAAAGAGTGAATGGGGTGGTGCGGCGAAGTAGAACCTCTACAAAAACTAGGGGACCCAAGAACTAAACTGCGCGAAATGGAATTTAATATTCCAAAATTTCTTAATTTTTTGAGTGCCAGCCTCTGCTACCCCCTCGCGCGCCCCAGATAGCCCCAGAAATAGATCAGCTTCCAAAGCGAACAGACTATATTCCACTTCGCAGAACACAGACGTTGCTCCCTTGGGACGTAGACTGAGCAGAACAGCCCTCCGTATACGGATAGCGCGGCTGTAAAACCGCCCGTACTTCGGAAATAGCACGGAGGTGACGGCGGGAATCGCCAAGAAGTGATCTGTACGCAAACGTCCGAGAGTCGGAGATCTCTGGTCGGAGGCGAAAGGGGAGGAACCCCGGCCGACGGGGTGCCTCGAAAAAGAGGGAAAAGATAGGGAAAAGGATGGAAAAAAGGGGAAAGGAGAGAAAAGGAAAAGGGACAAACCCGAGGGTGGGGTCGTGCGACAAGCGGCAATAGACCCGGGCCGAGGGTGACGATGTGTATTGAGCCCACGCGGCAGACCTCTATACAGAGTCGATACAATATCTGAACACCAGAGTAGCAGACACCTGCAAGTAAATGTGCGAACACAGTCCGAAGACAACCAGAGTGTTAGATCAGGGTACCTGAGTGATCCCTTGGGGATGAAATCAGCGAAATCGTACGCGGTGACCCTTCTCGCGGAGTTTTGTACTACGCGCAGGCGCTCAAGTCAGAGCTGCGGACAAGGTTGAGTTTACTTTGTGGTGGTGACGGCGGGGTCGCCACCACCTAAGTAGGTTTTTACAAATTAAACTAAATAATTAAACGAAGTAGTGCCAAATACGGCAGAGCCACATACGTGTTGCACTTGTGCAGACCAGCCTTGGCGGCCACCAATTCTAATAACCAATCCAATGGGCTCTGTAACAGAGCCAATCCATACACGCGTACACGCGATCCACTGCCACAACCAGTTACCAATCCATCAAACCCATCGGGTGCCACCATGCCATATGGTGTCAGAACGCTACCTAAATTCATAACCTTGCTGTAGAGGCAACTCGGAAAACCGAGGTTTTATGAGACGGAACACGGCACAAACGCGAAATCAGGATTGCTCTACACATCACCCTCCTTACGTCAAGGAACACCGTGTCGGCGACATCACCACCTCGTTCGTAAGAACATATAAGCTCAGGCATGAGTGAATCGGACATCCCGATACCAAGAAAACCAACGCTCAACAGCGATAAACTCTCAAGTGAACACACGCCTCCTGCGAGCTTCGACATTCCGAAAGACCAAGCAACGCGACAAGTCGCTTCTTCGATGAATCCGAATTCTAACGACAGCGCTTTCCCTTCCGCAGGGGGTCGCAGTCAGTCTGGTGTTCCCTCCGTTGTCGGACCTTCCTCTGCAGGAGCAGGATACTTCGGCGGTTTCGCCACTGCCCCGCTGCCACAAGGGAGTCAGCAGCCGGTTGCTTCAGCTATTAACGTCGCCGCGGTATCGGCTTGGAACTCCTCTGGAGCTATGCCGGTTACGGCACACGCGTCGGAATAGATCACACGCGAATCGCTTCTCGTGCGAGACCCGCGACTAGACGGCGGTTAGGCGTATTCCAGAGCTCCCTGGTTCCATCCTCAAGCGGTTAAGGATGAAGACCTCATCGATTCCTACACGGAAGACGGCACATTGCCAGGCGGTTTGCCACAAGATATGGTGACCTCCTGGGATTGGAGAACCCGCATCGCGGTGGCACTACACCTCCTCGACAGGAAAAGAACCGGCAGACGGTACGAGACGCTTGACGAAGCTTGCGCAGGTATGCCGCGTCTTTCGTACTTCCGAATGAACCGTGCTCACAACCCACCAGAAATGGTATCGCCCGAGTACGGGTTCGATCTCTCCCGATACCGAGCGTACGGTGAAATCACCTATGAAGCGAATCTCGCTGCCTTAGATCCGACGAAGATTGACCCGAATGCTCCGATGGATCCGGATATGTTACTCTTCAACCGACCGATTCTGCGAGCAAAGTTCCGCTTTATGCGACGCCCTTCTGGCGAGGGAACCTTCAGCGACGGCGTCCGAAGTGAAAGGAAATGGCGATCCCGGTTGGAATTCTTCGTACCTTACACGAATTCCGAAGTCGAACGTCTGCGACATGACGCGCTATCGGGTCGCTACGTCCCAATTCCTCCATAGTGGAGCAACCTTGAGGTTGAAGGCGGTTGTTTCGCGGATTGTCCTCCCTGCATTACCTACATTGGCTCCCGCATGATTGCGAATCCGAAGTCCGGGTACTAGGCTCTGATGATGTGCGAATGGGCTGTCCGCGTTGCCGCGTTCACCCTCTGGGAAGTCTACGACCAGTGCCGTATTTGGTACCTTCCCACGAAGTTGAGGCAGCTCATCCGACAAGTGGATTTACACACCGCTCTCGGTTCCTCCACCAACGTAGATGAATTGCTGTACCTGCTCGACGTCATCGATGATATCCATTGGAGCAGAGTACCGCCCGAGAACGTTCCACCTGGTCAGCGTACGCGCTTCGATAAGTCGCCAGGTAGACGGTATCCAGGGGCTGGATACTTCGTATACTTCAACCGTTCGGAGGGGACCGTGACCGACTTCGCGGAAGCACGCGCATTGAAGCAAGTGCCTCGTGTTGCGCCGATTCATCACCCAATCGGGTTCATGTTCTCCGACAGTTACTATTCCCGAGAGAGCGGGGACGATCCGATGGTGGATAGCGAACCAGTGAATCCTGGAGAGGGGATGCAACCGACGCCGGTGAGTAACTTCCAGGTTATCCCAACGACGGGAGCAAGCGGGGGTAGCGCTCGACCTGGTTGGAACATCACGTCGACGGGGGCGGTTGATCCGCAGGCTGTTGCGTTGCGAAACCAGCTCACCCAGATCGGCGTCCCGATTCCACCGGAGATGACGGATATCGGCCAGATGCTGGCGTTAGCTGCGCAGAGCTACCCTTCGCTTTCCCTGAACCAGGGTGGTCCCACCAATCCGGGAGGTGAAGGTTCATCGCCAGGAATATAAAAACCCCACGACGGGAGCAACGACCTCTCGTGACCTCTATAGCTAGGCAAATAGTACATATCATCATAGAACCAACTTGTGGTGAAGCAGAATTGCAGTGATAGATCTTTGTAGTACAGCCACACGCCGTGACAACGTACTATGCCCTGATAAAGGAACAAATTGCGCAGCACCCAAGCAGGGACGAAGGATCACTCAACGGACACTAACAACCGGGCGCGAGATAGGCGCGCAGCACCGGTAGTGACGGTAGGATGACCCTTGTGGGAAACTAGACGATGGAAGAATCGGCTAGGGGGTGCTTGAGGTTTACCACGATGAGCTTTGCCCGGCGGGAGATGCTTAAGAGCACCTCCCACGGGCACAAGCCACGTGTCGAAAATAACAAACTATCTACCTATAAGGGAGGTCCCGAAGTACGACACGACAACTGTCACAACCCCACACGTATGGGACCCCGAGGTGCACCCTGAAGTAAGAGATCCAAATAATACCAAAATATGGTGCACACTAACTAAATAAACTATTACTATGCACCCGTGTGGGCGGTGCCTCTCACTGCACTGCAGACCCCCCTTCTTAGGCCTGGCCTCGTCCCGAGGCTGGCCAAACATTCCCATTCGGGGAGCGACCACGATTTCACTCCTCACTGAACACCAATTTGTAGTCCACCAAGATCCCCTTGGGGTGACCATCGTACGCAACGAAACGCGCGAGGGAGCGGCGCACATCGCTCGCAGTGGGAACGTTACACATCTGGCGAGCAACACAGCGACCCACGTTTTGTCGTCCTTAAAATTCCCTATAGGCGACGAATGAGCGCGCGAGCGCTGCGGCTGACCGACACGGCGAAGAGCCCGTCATTGGAGGTCCGCCATACCCAGGTGGTGCGGTTGTCTCAGATCGCAGAAGTCCCATTAGGTTGGCCAGAGAACTCGAACGGACCTTCCCCAATGGGGACGTTCATGCCAAAATGTAGCGCCGTCGATTCCCTCACGGGCTGTGGAAATGAGCAGAGTGTCGCTAGATTCCCGGTTGGGGCACCACGACCATTAGCAGCGCGCTTCATATTTTGCAACCCGCCGGAATCCCTATGGGCGAATATATCGCCCGTTGAGCGACCATTGCGCGTTAGCGAGCGAAGCGGCTTCCCAAGGGGTTGAGGTCTCTGCGTGAGACAAATTAACAAACGAAGAAATCCCGAGAGGGTCACGAAAGACTGCGACCACGAAACAGCAAGGTAGAGATCACAGAAGTCCCGTAGTGGGCCATCCGACCGAATTAAGAACCGGCGACAGACGCCAAGGACTGCTGGAGTTTGGATTCCTACAATCGCTGCGAAGCGCACGCGAGTGATGCGACACGGCGAGCCTGAGTGCGGAAAAATCCCCTTTGGGTCGACAGTCTGATAAGCAAACCAAAAAGAAATTCCAGACCAATCGGGATCCCAGTTGGGCAAGCTACGAGCGAAACAGGGTTCGCGGTTGCTCTATAATGCGAGCATCCCACGCGGTGTCCAGCGATGCCAACTGTGCAAGAGCAGGTTCTAACCATCCTCAGAAGTCCCAGAGGGGTGATACGCCATGGGCGGAGTCACGAATAGAGCCCTTAGATGTGTAGCAGACTGTCATTTCGAGGAGGAGCTATTAGGCGCACACCGCGTTACGAGGCTTAGTACTTTCCTCTCAGGTCACGGAAGGTACGGTAGAGACGCCGCGATGCTGCGAGACTTTGGTTCCCAGCTGGGTCCTTTCCACTCATCGGCATCCCTCTCCGGGCGCTTCAGTTTGCTCCTGTATCCTCCCGTAGGGTTCTTTCCGAATACGCACTGTACTGAAACACTCGAAGTAGACGGCAAACGTTGCTTCCCAATGGGTATGATTTCCTTCCCGTCGGGGTACAACGTGGATGGATCGAGAGACAACTTTCATTGACCCTGTTGGGAGCTAGGAATCACAGTCGCCCAGCCACAAGCTACTGAAGGTCGAAGGACTGCTCACATGTCCGGGATGGGCCTTATCGTTTGCCGGTCCCAACGGCTGTTGACCCCGGTACGGGTCGTTTCATCCTCGCGCATGGCCCTAACAAGGGGCATTCTAGATGCGTCCCTGGCTCCCTGGTGAGCGATGGTCCCGTTGGGCTTTGCTCACTGTACTCGTCATATATGGATGAGTCCTCTTTCGCACCGTCTGAGTCGGACTTGAACGGCCCAGGGGCTGCGGTCCGTCGTAGCTGTCGTACTCGCGGCGGGGAATGCGTAGCGCGCTTCGGCTCGTGTGAGTCAATAAAGAACTTCAGCTTCTCCATTTTCTCTTTGCAGGACGCGTGGGCGCGGCGCGTTTGCGGTGCGATCATCCATCTCGAGGGCCAGCGCAGGCACTTCAGCGATGCGCGCGCGGGGTGCGGAGCATGCGTTACGGCGCTCATGGCGTGCATTGAGCCGTGCTTCGGTCCCCTCTCCTTCTTGGAGCGCGCTTGGGCTCCAAGTGCCAAGATCTTCTGGCTGGATGAGACGGAGAGCCGTTGGCAGCACGCGCGCGCGTGCGCGGCACTGGCGCGTGCGCGGCACTGCGCTCGTGCGCGCGGCACGTGCCAGCAAGGCTGTGGGGGAGAACAGTACTCGCGGCGGCCAAATAGGCATGTCCTCGATAGGTGAATAGGCCGGAATCGGCTGATTTCTCAGAGGGTTACTTGCAAGGCGAATCAAAAACTTCGGGCCGGAAATTACCCTCCCAGATGGGGTCAAAAACGCCTATTCTTTGTTTTGCCCATAACTCAGAAACGCGGGCGTTTCAGCGGCTCGCAATGCCCGATTTGGGGCGGGCGGCACATCACAATACTTAGGATTTTTTGATTGTTCCTGGCGGCGTCTATACGGGCAATACTGTATACCCAATCTGCTACCCACAGGCGTGGGCCACGGGGCGTTTGGCATGCTTGCAACGGCGTATAGCGGCGCGCGCGCTTGTGCATGGCGCGCGCGTGTCCCACGTGGGTAATTCGAGCGTGCCAAAGGGCGCGCGTGTCCAACTTGGCCGTTCCGTGCGTGCAACGGGTCATTCCAGCAATTTGATGCGCTGCGGCGGGTGTGCACAGTCCTCAAAAGGTCGCCCGCTCGCTACTGCGAGTGTTCCAAGTCGTCCTGGATTATCCCGGAGGGGTCCAAACCTCTCCGAAAGCATTGTGAAGCCTTCCGAAGGCCTCCACGAGACCCATAGGGACTTCAAACGAGCTCTATCCCGCCGGGAAAATTTTGGCCGCCATGGCCGGGGGGAGATTATGCCAAAATTTTCCTTGCGCAACACGGGAAAAGTACTCCAAAGTCCTCGAAAGAGGTTGTGTTCAGTTGCGCGAGGGTGCGCGGTCGCGTCGCGCGCGAAAGCGAGCGACAAAGTTAAAGGGAATGTTTTTGAGAGGCTCTCAGGAGTCTCTCGAGGGCGGGTAACCGTACCACGGCACTTTGACGACTGCAGACTGCAGACCCTTCAGAGGCCACACCCTCGTTGAGGACTTTTTCTACGACCCATTCACCGGAATCCTCGCCTTCCTCCTCGAGGAGTTTACGCGGCAATTCCACGTCTCGGAGGGGTGACCCGGAGGGTTCAGGCAAGGTCGTAGGATCGACCGAGACCTGCTTAGGGCCAGTAGACTGTGGCTCAGAAGTAGCGTTCCCAGCGGGGTCAGACGCCTCGGAAACCGGCGTTGTGGGGCTGATGCGGGCTGAGGCTTTTCCGGCTGCGTCTTCTGTGACTCGGACGCGCCAGGACCCCGTGGGGCTTTTGTGATATGGTCGATGGAAACCGTGTCATGCAGGTCGCCGTCCAAGATGGTCACGGTTGTGTCTGTAGCTTTGACAACCCGAAAGGGACCAGTTGTCCTAGGGAGGAGCTTGCGGGAGATACCTTTATCCTCCGCAGTCTCCGCTGCTTTCCGTGGAGGGCGGTCTAAAAAGACGTAGTCCCCAGGGGAAAACGAAAGCTGAGCCCGTACACGGGAATCGAAGTCGGACTTGTAGCGCCGCTGGACACGGTCCATTGTCGCTTTGGCCTTCGAAAGGAGATACCGGATACGCGCGCGTGTCTGACGTTTCACTGTGACCGAATTCGGATTTTCAGACCCAGCTGGAGAGATAGCAGTAGTTGGGGCGTCCACGACGATTCCAGGTGGGTGTCGCGTTAACACCAAGTCAAAAGGTGTCGTCCCGGTGGTTCTATGAACCTGGGAGTTGTACGCGGAGACCAAGGGCTGGACGAAATCATCTCAGTCTCGCTGGTGCTCAGACACGTAATGCCTAAGGCGTCCCACAAGGGTTCGATTAAAACGCTCCGCCTGTCCGTTAGTCTGCGGGTGGTAGGCCGCCGTCAGTAAATGACGCAAACCTAGATCCCACAAAGGGCTTCGAAGAATTTCGCGACGAACTGCGGTCCGTTATCGGTCCGCAAGTACTGGAGTGCCCCATAGGAGAATACCCAGTGCTCCAAGAAGGCAAGCGCGATATTGTTAGCTTCTGTAGCCCGTAAGGGAATAGCGCGAGCCAGCTTAGAGAAGCGGTCAATAATGACCAAGATAAAGTGATTACCATGTGGGGTCTTCGTGAGTGGCCCCAGTATGTCCATAGCGACAAATTCCAGGGGACCCGCTGCGGGAAATAGCTTCAGATACTTCTGATGCTTGTGCTGCGTACCTCGCGTCTCAGCGCATGACCGGCAATTCTTGACGGTCTCATAAACTTCATTCGCCATGAATGGCCAATAGAAGTCCCGTCTGAGGGTCGCCTACATTTTCTTCCCTCCAGGGTGACCAGTTAATCTTAGAAAATGCGATAGATAGAGTACGCGGTCCCGCAGGGTTGGAGGGACCAGGCGCTGAATTGCACCGTCCAGGGGTGAGATCCTTGAAAGGAAACCATGATGGTCGTACCCGAAGCGGGACTGGAGCTGTCAAACGGATTCAGCGATACCCTTACACCACGGGTCTTTCGCTTGCTCCGCCAGAAGTTCACCCGTTGGGATAGGTGTGAGATAGTGCGCGCGAGCGACTACTCAAGAGAATGTCCGGGAACGGTGGTGTGGATGCGCGGCACACGGGGTGTAAGGCCGTGTGAGCTGCCGAGTCGGAAAAGACGGTCGTTGAAGGTGCGGAGTAGTCCACGGCACTCTGTGGTGAAACCGAGTACGGAGACACGCGCAGTCCAGAAAGGTACCACGCGCCTAGCCAGAGAGCCGGTGCAACGGTAGTGATATCGCCGCAGAACAGCCTGTGCAGGTCTTAGACAAGCTGGGTTCCTACTACGACTTAGGATCAGTGCCACGGGAAACAAGACGAAGAAGCTAGTAGGAAGCACCTTGGTTTACTGTCATGGTGGCTACAGCCGAGCTGGCGAAAATAAATACCTCGTCCGGCGTCGCCACACACGTGTACGACTTACCGATCACGGGGCACTAGCTGCCACCGGCATACACGTGGACTACTACTACTACTATATCTACTACCACAATGTCATCCGACGAGCGGGTTTCCTTACAGTGCCACCACTGCAACCGTCACGGCACAGTATCTTACAGACCCCCCTTCTTAGCTTGTTGTCCGTCCTCGGACAACGATTCCCTCAAAAACGCTAAATCCGATTTCGGGATCTACATCATACAGTGCCCCACCCAGTTCGCCTTGTTTTTTTGCTCATAAAACTTCCGACTTCCGGTGCCGCCAGCTCTTGCTTTTCTAAACAAATCCTGTCTCCTCCTCCGCAACGGTTCCTCACAGCTATGCCTCAGAGTGGTAACCAATGGGTAAGTCCGGATACGGAGTTTGAGCATCGACGCTTAGGCAACCGCAACCGAGTTGGCGCGCGCTCAGTGGCACTACCGTACTCGGTTAATCATTATGTATCCCTTGGCGGGGAATTCTTCGACGCTCAGCGGTTTGCAGCAATACCATCGAATCCCGAAAGGGGGTACTTCTCCAGCAACAAACGCCTCCGTGATGGTGCCTGGAAAGCGCGGTGGGCCCACATGCGAGTTAATCCTCTTCATTCCGACATCGGTGTCCGCCTGGATCCTGGTCTTCCAACGGATATGCCATGGGTCCGTTGTCTGCCGGAGCGAGAATACCAAAGCCGCCTGGTCGCGATACTACTCCTGCTTCGCGCTCAGTTTGGAGATCCCTCCGTTTCGGTTGCCGCAGGACACTTCCCTCGTCCTGGTCATAACATCCTCGGCTTGGTAGCGTGGACACCGCCGTTCGATGAGATATACTTCTTCTCGAATCGAGACCACTGCGGCGATGACGTTAGCACCGAAGCTCGCATCCGGGACGGCCATGGCTTCTTCTTCTCTTGGCACAACCAAGAATTCCATGATCTGCTTCGCCCTTTGCGCCAAGGTCGTTATGTCACAATTCCGGAATCGGGTGTCTTCGCGGTGAGTCGGTATCTCTGCGTGCCGACGCCACCAATCATCTCCTACTTTTCCGCGTTGTTACTGACCGAGAACCGCCTTGCCACCCTTGCGTGGCAGGTACTGAACGCGGAGTGGATCGTCTTGGCATTCCTGAGCTTTCTTTTTGCCGCCCGATACGGTATGCGCATGCAGCTCAAGTTTAGCGACTGGAGACTTGGTCACGATCGTGATTTGAATTGCCCCGCAGGGCGTCTCTTTCGCCTCCCACCTGAGCTAGTGCGTTTAATCCGTGACGTCGGGGTTCAAAACATTGTTCGAGGAACGGAGTTCAAGGCTTCCGAAGCGGATTCTCTCCTTGACTACGTCTGTCAGATCGATTGGGACAGGACTCCAAGACCGGGCTTTCTTTGGTATGATTACGACTCCGACAGTTTTCCGGACATCCCTCGACATCCTGCGATGCGAGATGATGGGAAAGAGTACTTGCACAACCCTCCGTACCTTCCCGAGGCGGAATGGATGGATGCTCCTAGGAAGAGCGTTCAACTATACTTTCCGAGGGCGGCAGGGTTCGTAAAGGAGTCACTACCTGGTGGGCACCTCGGTCCTGTTCTTCGCTCAGTGCTGCTTGATTCTGATCCGGTCATAACTGCGGCTGCGCAGGTCTTCCCGAAAGAATCCGTTTTGGAAGGCAATACGGAGGACGTTCAAACTGCAGTTCTAGTTTCAAGTCCGAACATCGAAGCTCCAGAAAATGAAGTTCAAAGGACGCAAGTCGCAGCAGAAGCCGACAAGAATGGGCAGCCTTCGAGTCTACAGCTTCCTCACACAAACAAGCCCGAGACAGCGGATGAAGATGAGACCGATGCGGCTGTTGCCACTGCGCTGCAGTCGCTGAATGATGAGTGCGAGAGGCTCGGTTTGCCGCGATCCAATAGTGCGGCACAGGCTCTCCAACGGGCCAAAGAATGGGCTGGGAGCGCATCTCGATTGCGAGAGTACGCGAGCCACTTCAGCGAGTTCCGTGACCGGTTTGCAGGGCGTGCGATAGATGTCCACAACGACATGTGCAACGCGATGGATGGTATCCTCCAAGGGGCGCAAGCAAGCCTCATTGAGGATGTGACAGATACGTTTCGATTGGAGCCATGGACGGGCGAAGCACTCAAACCAGAACTTGCTTTGTACCCAACGGTCACGCCACCGCAGTCTCCAATACCGGAAGCGAAGGACGTTCCGCAATCGTAGCTGTTTCTGGACCTCAAGCTCGACTGCGTGATCAAGTTTGGTTGCATTGCGCAAAGCAATGCACAGCGATGTACACGAAATAAACGATTGATTTTTCGAAGAATGCCGTACTGAGATGCATCCATTGTGCGCTTAGTAGCCGAATCGGTTGCCAGTAATACGCGTAGGGCGCGCGCGCTGGCACTCAAAAAATCCTAAGTATTTTGAGCGCGCCAGGAGCGCAAATCGCGTGTTTTCAGCCTCTGAAACGGCTTCGTTTCCGAGATATCGGGCAAACAAGTAATCGCCGTTTTTGACCGTTTGCGGAGGGGTAATTTCCCCAACAAATATTTTGATTATCCTTGCAAGTAGCCTCTGGCGCTTCCAGGCGCTCCCTGCTGTATACGGGCCTAGAGAGCATGCGCGCATGGTACTGTCGCTCTCCGTGGCGTGGCGCGACCTTGCTGGGAGCCGCCGCGTGCATCGCGTCCTTGCTTTGCGCCACCGCGTGTGCCGCGTCCATGCTGGGCGCCCCCGTGTGTGCCGCGCGTTGAGCATATTGCTGTAAAGCTGTCCGGGTTGCTTTTTTCTCAATCTGTTCCGATATACGGGTTGTTTCTCAATGTTGTTGTTACATTCTGTGCTTCATGAATGTGATGGTGAGCACAATAGTAACCCGCGCCAGCTGTTGTCGCTTTCCAATGCCGGGATTCGGAGAAACGCTTCTGGAATGTTGGAGGCGGACTACCGTTTCAGGATTCTTTGCTTCCGTGTTTGGCGTTTCGTACCTCCCTTCTTAGGTTGCGATGCGTCCTCGCGAGCCGTTCGTCGGAAGTACCGTTCTACAAAGTTGTGTGGAATGTTGCGGCTCGGTTCCCACGTAGACTTCTTGAAACCGTACCACTTCACTCGTACGAGCTCCTCACTGTCTTCGGCTGTACCGTGGCCGGTGACCTTCTCCACGAACCATTCTTTTTCCGTCTCTGGGTGAGTAGAAGCCGTGGTCGGCTGAGATGTAGGCGGAGTCGCGTGTGCAGCGAGCGGCGTATCGGAGGTACTGTCTTCAACCGGAGCGGGTTCTTCCAGCGGCTGTGCAGGCGTGGCCTCCGAGTGCGGCGCTTCTGGGCGAGCGTTCGGTTCCGTAGCGGCTCTTCCATTATTGGTTTTATCAGCCATATTTTCCCTCTCTTCGGAAATAGGAGGGGTGGCCGATTCGGAACTAGAATCGGTGACGGGGGCGGGGGTTGCGCTCTCCTCGGAAACAGGAGCGGGCGCCGCCGTCACTCGGTCAATACTAACAATATCGTGTAACCCGTCAATATCCAGTGTGACAGTAGTGTCGGTAACACGAACGACCTTATACGGACCTTCCGAAGCCGGCAGCAGTTTCTTGACGATATCCTCGTACTCAGTTGAATTCTTCTTCCGAGGCGGAGCGTCCAAGTAAACCATATCCCCTTCCTTAAAGGTTGGAGTGTACCGTATCCGGGAATCAAAGGACGCTTTGTAGCGCTCCTGCGCTTTGCCTAATTTGGTGTAGGCTAGCTTGATTAGTTCCGATATTCGGGCCCGTGTTACGCGACGGGTCTCAGCCGTTGTCGGGTGGAGAGATGCCGTTTGCGGGAGAGCTGACGTAGGCTCGTCGAGCACGATCCCGGGAGGGTGCCGCGTAAGAGAGAGGTCGAAGGGAGTGAATCCGGTTGAGCGGTGAACCTGCAGGTTGTACCCGTACACCAACGGCTGGACCAACTTATCCCAGTCCTTCTGGTGCTCTGCTACGTAATGCCGCAAGCGGTTCACCAAAACCTTATTGAACCTTTCGGCCTGCCCGTTCGTCTGCGGATGATATGCCGTCGTGAGAGCGTGCGTAATACCGAGATCAGCAGAGAGCGACTCGAAGTACTTGGCGACGAACTGTGGGCCATTGTCGGTGAGGAGGTAAGTAGGAATCCGTAAGGGTAGACCCAATTCTCGAGGAACGCGATAGCGATATCAGCGGCCTTCGTGTCCGACAGCGGTATGGCTCGAGTGAGCTTAGTAAAGCGGTCCGTTATCACCAATATGTATCTCTTTCCGCGTCCGGTTTTCGGCAATGGTCCGAGTATGTCCATGGCCACAAACTCGAAGGACCCGTTGCCGGGAACAACTTCAAGTATTTTTGGTTCCTGAAATGAGTTCCGCGAACGGCTCGACACGGTTCACACCGAGAGACGGTCTCAAATACATGCTGCGACATGAGTGGCCAGTAGAAATCCCGACGTAGGGTGTAGTACATCTTGATTGCACCGGGGTGTCCAGCCAAGCGTTGGAAATGAGCGAGTTCAAGAACTCTTTCCCGTAGGGACTCCGGTACGACTCTCTGTACTGCTCCGTCGATCGGTGATATTCTGCACAGTATCCCGGGACGGTTGTAGTCAAACTGGATTTAGGATCTCCGACGGATTCGGCCTTAGCTTTGCAAAAAGAGTCCCTCGCCTGGCGGCAATGAACTCTTCAACCGTTATCGGAGTGACGGCAGGTTGCTCCGGGACGGTTGTGAATACATGCAAGGGCTCACCGTCATCGGTGATTGTTGGCCAGTTGATCAGCGCGTCCTTGATGACTTCTCCGTTAACGAGGACATCTGCCACAACATAGTCCGTGTCGGTCTCCATCTCTTCTATGAACAGGCATGGGATTTCATCCTCCAAAGGCGTCTCATCATTTCCGTCGGTCGGCATCCGTGACACTGCGTCGGCAGGAAGATGTTTTATGCCGGTCGGTAGTGCACCTCAAAGTCAAACTCTGCGAGGCGTAGACGCCACCTCGCGAGTCTTCCCGTAGCGTCGGTTATATTGAGGAGCCAGCGCAAAGCGTTGTGATCCGTTCGAACTACAAAACGTTGTCTTCCAGGTATGGCCTTAGAAGTAGCATGCTCCATACGATGGCCAGGCACTCTCGCTCAGAGGTGCTGTAGTTCCTTTCCGGCGCGGTTAACGAACGGCTCCAGTATCCGATGGGCGGTAGTCTTTCTCATCTTCTTGCTGCTGTAGCAGAGTACATCCGACTTGACGGTCACAGGCGTCCGTCTCCAAGATGTAGGCTTTCCGGGTTTCGGTAAAGATAGAATTGGAGGGGAGGTGACCTCTTCTTCAGTTCTTCGAACGCCTCCATATTTCTTCCGAAAACGGTTCGAGGTCGACAGGTTGGTCTTCTCAGCTTCCGGTTCAGCGGGTGGGCGATCCTTGCAAAGTTCGGCACGAAGCGTCTGTAGACATTGGAGAGACCTAGGAACGCCCGGAGCTCGGTCTGTGTCCGTGGTGGTTTAGCTTTTGTCACAGCGTCACAAGTCTTCGACGCCACTTGAAGCTTCCCGGGTCGGATCACATGTCCCAGGTAATCAACTGCTGACTGAAGAAGAAGCACTTCTTCAACTTCATGTTATTCCGGCTTCTCGGAGCAGATCAAGTACCTTAGATAGGTGTCGGTAATGATCCGTGACGGAGGCTCGAGTAGATTATGACACGTCGAGATACACGATAGCAAATGCAGCAACCTTATTCAGATGACATCTATAGCTCTTTGAAACGTCGCAGGGGCGTTCTTCAAACCAAATGGCATCCGAATACAAGCGGGTTAGAGACCAACGTGGAGGTGAAAGTAGTATTGTCCCTATCGGGCTGGTCTATTTCCACTTGCCAATACCCCGAGTTGGCGGTCAAGGGTAGAGAACACTCTTGCGT
>VCMS01000453.1:0-15209 GCA_022539475.1 Gracilaria domingensis | reverse complement strand
GGATATCCGACTCGGTAACTTGAAGGTACGGATCCGGTTTCTTGTATCTTCCAACCTGGGCAGTGCTACTGTATCCTGGGCACACTTTTATAGAATCGATACATCAAAGCGAATCTACCCCGGGGAACGGAAAATTTCGTTCTACAACCACCACCCGTGGCCCTTCTTGACGCACAACAAAGGTTCTCGAGATGGGAAGCCCATTCCCGCATCGCATCCCGAGACAACGGCATCACAGAAGCTTTCGTGTCGCTCCCGCTCCATCATGCTTCCCCTCCTATTGTCTGGACGGCTGTCTTGGCTTCAAACCGATACAAGTGGAATGGTTTACTTAACAGAACAGATTCAACCGCTTCGCCAGGAACCTGCAACTAACTGGCAAATGAGTGATGCGAAGTTCTTTCCGAACCGGCCCATTCCATGTATTCGGTGGCAAACATGACGCGAACGACCTACAACTCTATACGAAAAAACACACGTTGTCGGCGAAGCTCAACCAGCCCCCGCTTGCTCTTTTCTCATCACCAACCCCACTACATCACAAAGTCGACAGACGTCGACAGCCCAAGAAGGGGGCGTACAAAAGACGAGCATTGAGTCACCGGAAGCGGACTGGACATCGACAGTGGCACGACTCGGTGAAGAGTACGAGCCGCAGCGGGAATAAGATCCATGTTCAGCTGCTTCGAGTACGCTGATATGTGGGACGGACACTTTGCGGAACAATCTCGCCGCAAAAACCATCGATTGAACTAGATTCCTGATGCAACGTCCAGTGCAACCAAGCCCCCTACCGATCCGGTCAGACAGAGCCGAGATATGTTGGCAGAAGGAGCAAATCACAAAGGATTTGAAGGCAAGGGAGTAATTGAACCGTCTTCGGCAGAGTGGGCTAGCCCCGTCGTCATTCGCCTTGAAGAAGGATGGCTCCTGGCGCTTCTGCCATCGTATATCAAGAAAGCTTCAACGCCGTCCACAGTCGTGACTCTTAACCCGATACACGGATGGATGAATGCAATTGATTCACTGGGAGACGCAAGAGTAGTTCTCTACCCTTGACGCCAACTCGGGGTATTGGCAATGGAATAGACAAGCCCGGAATTAGGTGACAAAAACTACTTTCACCTCCACTGGGTCTCTACCCTTTATTGCGGCATGCCCATTTTGGTGTGAAGAACGCCCCCTGCGACGTTTCAAAGAGTCTTATAGATGTCATCCTTGAATAAGGTGCGCTTGGCAATTTGCTATCGTGTATCTCGACGATGTCGATAATCTACTCGAGCTCCGTCATCGGATCATATTACCGACACCTATCTAAAGGCTCACTTGAATCTTGCTCCGAGACACGCCGGAATAACACTGAAAGTTGATATATATAAGTGCTTCTTCTTCCAGTCAGCAGTTGATTACTGGAGACATGTGATTCCGACCTCGCGGAAGCATTTCTAAGTGGCTCTGAAGACTTGTGACGCTGTGACAAAAAAGCGCCTAAACCACACGGACACAGACCGAGCTCACGGGCGTTCCTACGTCACTTCCAATGTCTACAGACGCTTCGCTTGCCGAACTTTGCAAGGATCGCCCACCCGCGAACCGGAAGCTTGAGAAGAGACAACCTTCGACCTCGAACCGTTTTCGGAAGAAGATATGGAGCGTCGAAGAACTGAAGAAGAGGCTCACCTCCCCTCCCAATCTTATTCTTTACCGAAACCCGAAAGGCCTACCATCTTGGAGACGGACGCCTTCGTGACCGTCAAGTGGATGGTACTCTGCTACAGCAGCAAGAGATGAGAAGGACTACCGCCCAATCGGAGACTGGAGCCGTTTCGTTAACCGCGGCCGGAAGGAACTACAAGCACCTCTGAGCTTAGAGTGCCCTGGCCATACAGATGGAGCATGCTACTTCTCAGGCCATAACCATGGAGGACAACTTTTGTAGTTCGCAACGGATCACCAACGCTTTTGCGCTGGCTCCATCAATATTAACCGGACGCTACGGGAAGGACTCGCGAGGTGCGTCTCACGCCTCGCAGACGTTTGACTTTGAGTGCCGACTACCGACCCGCGCCATAAACATCTTCCTGGCGACGCAGTGTCACGGCATTTGCCGACCCCACGACGGAAGATGATTCCAGAACGCCCTTTGGAGGATGAAAATCCCACCCTTGCCTCGTTCAAGTACAGAAGGGAGATGGAGACCGACACGCGACTATGTTGTGGTAGATGTCCCTCGTTAACGGAGAAGTCATTCAAGGACGCGCTGATCAACTGCGCCAACAATCTATCGATGCACGGTGCAGCCCTTGCATGTATCACAACCGTCCCAGGAGCAACCTGCCGTCAACTCCTGATAACGGATTGAAAGAGTTCATTGCGCCCAGGCGAGGGACTCTTTTTGCAAAGCTAAGGCCGAATCCGTCGGAGATCCTACACATCCTAGTTGGACTACAACCGTCCCGGAGATTACTTGTGCAGAATATCACCGATCGACGAAGCAGGTACAGAGAGTCGTACCGGAGTTCCTACGGTAAAGAGTTCTTGAACTCGCTCATTTCCAACGCTTGCTGCGACACCCCGGTGCAAAATCAAGATTGTACTACACCCTACGCGCCGGATTCTACTGCCACTCATGTCGCAGCATGTATTTTGAGACCGTCTCTCGTGTTGAACACGTGTCGACGTTCGCGAACTTCATTCAGGAACCAAAAATACTTGAAGTTGCTTCCCGGCAACGGGTACCCTTCAGTTTGTGGCCATGGACATACTCGGACCATTGCCCGAAACCGGACGCGGAAAGAGATAAGATATTGGTCGATAACGGACCGCTTTACTAAGCTCACTCGAGCCATACCGCTGTCCTCGGACACTAAGGCCGCTGATATCGCTATTCGCGTTCCTCGGAATTGGTCTACCCTTACGGGCATTCCTACTTACCTCCTCAACCGACAATGGCCCACAGTTCGTCGCCAAGTACTTCGAGGTCGCTCTCTGCTGATTCTCGTATTACGCACGACTCTCACGCACGGCATATCATCCGCAGCACGAACTGGCAGGCGAAAGGGTTCAATAAGTTTGGTGAACCGCTTGCGGATTACGTAGCAGAGGTAAAACAAAACCACCAGAAGGACTGGGATAAGTTGGTCCAGCGTTTTGGTGTACGGGTACAACCTGCAGGTCACCGCTTCAACCGGATTCACTTCCCTTACGACCTCTCTCTTACGCGGCACCCTCCCGGGATCGCCCCATCGCTCGAACGAGGGCGCTACGTTTCAGCTCTCCCGCAAACGGCATCTCTCCACCGACAACGCCTGGAACCGTCGCGTAACACGCCCCGAATATTCGGACAACTATCAAGCTAGCCATACACCAAAATTAGGCAAAAAAACGCAGCGAGCGCTACAAGCGTCCTTTGATTCCCGGATACGGCATACACTCCAACCTTTAAGGAAGGGTTATGATCGCGTTTACTTGGACGCTCCGCTCGGTGAAGAAGAATAACATCACTGAGATACGAAGGATATCGCTCAAGAAACAATTGCTGCCGCTTCGGAAGGTCCGTATAAGGTCGTAGCGGGGGATTCGTGATTTACCTGACACTACATGTCACACTGGATATTGAACGGGTTACACCGATATTGTTAGTATTGACGAGTGACGGCTGCGGCCCGCTCCTGTTTCCCGAGGACTGAGCGCATACCCCCGCCCCCGTCACCGATTCTAGGTTCCGAATCGGCCACCTCCCTCCTATTTTCCGAAGCAGAGGGAAAATATGGCTGATAACAAACAAAGGACAGAGCCGCTACGAACCGAACGCTCGCCCAGAAGCGCCCTCACTCGGCAGATGCCCACGCCTGCCACAAGCCGACTGCTTTAGAAGAAACCGCTCCGGTTGAGACCAGTACCTCCGATACGCCTGCTCGCTGCACAACGCGACTCCGCCTACATCTCAGCCCGACCACGGCTTCTACGTCACCCAGAGACTGGAAAAAAGATATGGTTCAGTGCGAGAAGGTCGTACACGCCACCGGCTACAGCCGAAGACAGTGAGGAGCTCGTACTAGTGAAGTGCGTACGGGTTCTCAAGAAGTCTACGTGGCGAACCGAGCCGCACATTCCACACAACTTTGTCAGAACGGTTACGTTCGACGAACGGCTCGCGAGACGCATCGCAACCTAAGAAGGGAGGTACGAAAACGCCAAACACGGAGCAAAGCAATCCTGAAACGGTAGTCCGCCTCCAACTTCCAGAAGCGTTCCCGAATCCCGCGACCATTGGAAAGCGACAACAGACTGGCGCGGGTATACTATCTGTGCCTCACCATCACATTCATGAAGCACAGAATTAACAACAACATTGAGAAACAACCCGTATATCCCGCGAACAGATTGAGAAAAAGCAACCCCGGACAGCTTTACAGCAATATGCACTCAAACGGCGCGGCACACACGGGGGGCGCCCAGGCATGCGACGCCGGCACACGCGGTAGGCGCAAAGCAAAGGACGCCGATGCACGCGGCGGGCTCCAGCAAGGTCGCGCCACGCCACGTGAGAGCGACAGTACCATTCGCGCATTGCTCTCTATGCGCCCGTATACAGCAGGGAGCCGCCTGGAAGCGCCAGAGGCTGACTTGCAAAGGAATAATCAAAATATTTGTGGGAATATTACCCTCCGCAAACGGTCAAAAACGGCGATTACTTGTTTGACCCGATATCTCGGAAACGAAGCCTTTTCAGAGGGCTGAAAAAACACGCGATTTGCCGCTCTGCTCGCTCAAAATACAGCTCAGAGACTTGTTGTGAGTGCCCAGGCGCGCGCGGCCCTAACGCGTATTACTTTGGCAGCACCGATTTCGGCTACTAAAGCTTCACAATGATGCATCTCAGTACGCATTCTTCGAAAAATCAATCGTTTATTTTGATGTACATCGCCTGTGCATTGGCTTTGCGCAATGCAACCAAACAATTGATCAGGCAGCTCGAGCTGAGGTCCCAGAAAACAGCTACGATTGCGGTACGTCCCTTCGCTTCTCTGGTATTGGAGGACTGCGGTTGGCGTGACCCGATTGCTGGACAAAGCAAGTTCGGCTTGAGTGCTTCCGCCTCCGTCCCCTGCTCCAATCGGAACACGTATCTGTCACATCCTCAATGAGCTTGCTTGCGCCCCTTGGAGGCATACCCAATCCATCGCGTTGCACATGTCGTTGTGGACATCTATCGGCACGCCCTGCCAAACCGCCGTCACAGGAACTCGCTTTGAAGTGGCTTCGTACTCTCGCAATCGAGATGCGCTCCAGCCCATTCGTTTGGCCCGTTTGGAGAAGCCTGCTGCCGCACTATTAGGATCTCGGCAAACCGAGCATCTCGCACTCATCATGCAGCGAACTTGCAGCGCAGTGGAACAGCCCATCCGGTCTCATCTTATCCGACTGTCTCGGGCTTGTTTGGTGAGGAAGCGCTGCTAGACTGCGAAGGCGCCCCATTTCTATGTCGGCTCTCTGCTGCGACTTGCGTCCCTGTTGAACTTTTCATTTCTGGAAGCCTTCGATGTTCGACTGAACATAGAACTGCCAGTTTTGAACCGTCCTCGTATTCGCCTTCCAAAACGTAATTCTTTCGGGAAGGACCTGCGCAGCCGCCATGGTTATGACCGGAATCAGACATCAAGCAGGACCACTGAGCGACAGAACAGGACCGAGCGCTGCCCACCAGTAGTGACTCCTTCTACGAAACCCTGCCGCCCTTCGGAAAGTATAGTTGACACGCTCTCTCCTATGAGCATCCATCCATTCCGCCTCGGGAAGGTACGGAGGGTTGTGCAAGTACTCTTTTCCATCATCTCGCATCGCCAGGACTGTCGAGGGATGTCGGAAAACTGTCGAGTCGTAATCATACCAAAGAAAGCCCGTCTTGGCAGTCCATGTCCAATCGATCTGACAGGACGTAGCTCAAGGAGAGAATCCGCTTCGGGAGCCTTGAACTCCGTTCTCGAACAATGTTTTGAACCCCGACGTCACGATTTAAACGCACTAGCCTCAGGTGGGAGCGAAAAGCAGACGCCTGCGGCGGAATCTCAAATCACGATCGCTGACCAAGTCTCCAGTCGCTAAACTTAGCTGCATGGCCGCATACCGTATCGGCCCGGCAAAAGCAAACTCAGGAAATGCCAAGACGATCCACTCCCGCGCTTCACTACCTGCCACGCAAGGGTGGCAAGGCGGTTCTCGGGTCAGTAACAAGACGCGGAAAAGCTAGGCAGTAGATTGGTGCGTCGGCACCGCAGCCACGATACCGACTCACCGCGAAGACACCTCGATTTTCGATTGTGAACATAACGGACCCTTGGCCGCCAAGGGCGAAGCAGATCATTGGCAATTCTATGCCGTTGTGTCATGAGAAGAAGAAGCCATGGCCGTCCGGCATGTCGTAGCTTACGGTGCCTAACGTCATCGCCGCGGGTCTGCGATTCGAGAAGAAGTGATATCTCAATCGAACGGCGGTGTCCACCGCTGACCCAAGCGAGGATGTTAGACTAGGGACGTGGGAAGTGTTCCTGCGCGCAACACGAAACGGAGGATCTCCAAACTGCCACGCGGCAGTAAGCAGGAGTAGTTTATTCGCGACCAGGCGGCTTTCTCGGTATTCTCGCTCCGGCCAGACAACGGACCCATGGCATATTCCGTTGGTGAAGACCAGGATCCAGGCGGACACCGATGTCGGAATGCAAGAAGGATTAACTTCGCCATGTGGGGCCACGCGCTTTCCAGGCACCACTACGAAGCGTTTGTTGCCTGGAGCCAAGTTACCCCCCTTTCGGATTCGATGTATTGCTGCAAACCGCTGACGCGTCTGAAGAATTTTCCGCCAAGGGACTACATAATGGATTAACCGAGTACGGTAGTGTCACTGAGTCGCGCTCTGCCAACTCGCGTTGCGGTTGCCAAGCAGTCGATTGCCTCAAAACTCCTTATCCGACTTACCCATTGTGTCTTACCACTCTCGAGGCATAGCTGTGAGGAGGGGGTGGGGGGGGGGGGGGGGGGGGGAGGGGGGGGGGGGGGGGGGGGGGGGGGGGGGCGGGGGCGGGGAAACCGTTGCGGACGGAGGATACAGGATTTTGTAGAAAAGCAAAGCTGCGGCACCGAAGTCGGAGTTTTATGAGCAAAAAAAACAAGAGCGAACTGGGTGGGGCGACTGCTTGATGTAGATCCCGAAATTCGGCATTTAGCGGTTTTTGAGGGAATCGTTGTCCGAGGACGGACAAACAAGCTAAGTAAGGCGCGCCGTCTTGTAAGATTACGGCCGTACGGTTTGCACGGCTGTCAGTGGCGCCACAAGTGTAAGAAACCCGCTCTCACGTGGTGAGTGACTCATGATGTGGTAGAGTAGACGTTTTATCAGCACGTAGGTGCTAGGGGCCGTGCAGATACGCCGGTGCCGTCTAGTGGCCCTCTGGGACCTCGTGGGTAGTCGTAGCATCTTGGTATGCGACGGGCCGTGACGATGCAGTGTCGAGTGGCTTTATCGCTTTCCCTCTTTGCACCATCTCGGCCTGGTTGAGCCACACCGCCATGGGACCCACGTCACAAGCCATAGGTGGCGTGTCGCTCACTATGTGTCGTACTATGCGGTTGCTGACTTTGTTTCCCGGTGGGCACTAGAACCTAAGTACCGCGATGGTTCTAGTGAACCCAGCTTTGTCCTAAGAAGCGCTGTCTCACAGCGCTGGTATCTGCTGCGCGAATGATTCAGCTAGCCGAGTTGTGTTGCGCTAGTCCCCGGTCTCATACCTAGAGCTCGACAGGGGGTACCAGCTTGCTGCGCGTAGATCGACGGACCTGTGGGTGAGGAACATCCCTCTCCAGTACTCCTCGCTTGGCACGCTCACGCAGAGTGCCGGAGACTCACTCCTGCACCTGCAACCGACTAGCGTCCCCCAGTATAATACACAGCATACTGAGGCCGCCTCCACGACCACTCTAACCAGACCCCGTGAATGCCTCCTTCGCTGGACCACGGGACCCATGTCTCGCCTTGAGTGGGCCATTGTTCAGGTCGAACACTGATCACCGGGTCTGCAGCCCTCGATCTTCGACCATCTCATGACTCTAATACCGGAGGCGTGAACTTCCTCGGCGAAGACTTACAGCGAGAGAGACCTCAGGCTGGCCCAAGCGGTAATGATAGAAGAGGTATTCCTGGCCGTGGTACATTCCGAGCTCCTGTACACAGCTACTCTTTCCAGAGGTGCGGTCCGCTTACGGGTACGACCATCATGGTTTCCTTCAAGGATCTCACCCCTGTGACGAGTGTCTAACGTCTCGATAGCACAACCGCTAGATCTCTACCAACCGTTCTTCGCCGCGGACCGGCTGCTAATGCTCTAATAATCCTATGCGACGAATTTGTGTCTTTAAGAACGACTTAGACATGTCCACCTAAGAGGACATGAACCAGAGAATAAGTTGCGACCATTCTCTCCGCGGACTTAAGGTGCTATTTGTCCCGCCCTAGTTCAATGGCGTAAGTCTGCCAGAAGTTAATACATTGAAAGACCTGTCGAAGACATTAATATATGGCGGTCTCATCGCTGCACGCAACACAGCGGTAGGTGCGCAGCACATATGCAATATATCGCACAGACACGGCCTTAGTCTCTGCATAGCTGATTCCCGGCAGGTCTGGTCAGCGCCCCGTCTCGAGTAATTTGTCGCTATGGACATACATAGGTCAGCCACATCTAGACCCTAAGACCACACACATATCGTAGAGTCAACCATCACACAAAGGGCTTTTTCAATCTGTGTACAATTATTAAAACTCTCGCTCTGCTAATGACTCGCGCACTTGCGCGGCTGCTACGTTCCCTTATCTGTGGCTGGCACGCGAGCACATGAACTATTAACTAGTGCGCTCGCCGCCTATAGTACCTGCGATGTTGGAAAGCCCCATTGCTCGCATATTCTAAGCAAGCGCGACCTCTATGGGTGAGGCTAACATCGGTTCGGCTTCCAGTAACATAGCGCGAGTACCGAATTTACCCACCGGATCACCGCAGTCCTCAAGTACGCGACAATATCTATATCGAAACAGCCCTATATAGTGCGCAGATCTAGGTTATGCGTCATTTCAGCTGAAATCGGCGGCTACCCACCGCAGACTAACGGACTACGCGGCAGCGTTTTAATCGACACCCTTGCTGGACGCCTAGGCATTACGGTCTGAAGCACCAGCGAGACGTGAGATGATTCGTCCAGCCCTTGGTCTCCGCGTACAAATTACTCCCTAGGTTCATAGAACCACCGGGACGACACCTTTTTGACTTTGGTGTAACGCGACCACCCACCTGGAATCGTCGTGCGACCGCCCCAACTACTGCTATCTCTCCGCAAGCTGGGTCTGTTGAAAAATCCCGATATTCTGGCCACAGTGCAAACGTCAGACACGCGCGCGTACCTCCGGTTATCTCCTTTCGAAGCCAAAGCGACAAATGGACCCCGTGTCCAGCCCGCGCTACAAGTCGACTTCGATTCACCTTGTACGGGCCTCAGCTTTCTTTTCCCCTCTGGGCGACTACGTCTTTTTAGACCGCGGCCTCCACGGAAAGCAGCGCGAGACTGCGCGGCAGCACGATATAAGGATCTCCCGCCAAGCTCCTCCCAGGACAACTGGTCCCTTTCGCCGAGTTGTCAACAGCTACAGACACAACGTGACCATCTTTGGCACGGCGACCTGCATGACACGGTCTCCTATCGACCATATCATCAAAGCGCCCACCGGGTCCTGGCGCGTCCGAGTGCACAGAAAGACGCAGCTCGGAAAAAGCCTCAGCCCGCATTCAGCCCCACCAACGCCGCAGTTTCCGAGGGCGGCGTCTGACCCCGCTGGCGAACGCTACTTCTGAGCCACAAGTCTACTGGGCCAAGCAGGTCTCTGCGTCGAATCCCTACGAACCTTGCCATTGACCCGTCCGCGGTCACCTCCAGACGTGGAATTGCGCGCTAATACTCCTCGAGGAGGAAGCGAAGGGATTCTCCGGTGAATGGGTCGTAGAAAAAGTCCTCCAACGAGGGATGTGGCCTCTGAAGCGGCTCTGCAGTCTGCAGTCGTCAAAGTTGCCGTGCGTACGGTACCCGCACCTCGAGAGACTCCTGAAGAGCCTCTCAAAAAACATTCCTTTAACTTTTTCGCTCGCTTTCGCGCGCGACGCGGACCGCGCACCCTCGCGCACTGAAACACAACCTCATTGCGAGGACTTGGAGTACTGTATCCCGTGTTGCGCAAGGAAAATTTTGGCATAATCTCCCCCCGGCCATGGCGGCCAAAATTTTCCCGGCGGGATAGAGCTCGTTTGAAGTCCCTATGGGTCTCGTGGAGGCCTTCGGAAGGCTTCACAATGCTTTCGGAGAGGTTTGGACCCCTCCGGATAATCCAGGACGACTTGGAACACTCGCAGTAGCGAGCGGGCGACCTTTTGAGGACTGTGCACACCCGCCGCAGCGCATCAAATTGCTGGAATGACCCGTTGCACGCACGGAACGGCCAAGTTGGACACGCGCGCCCTTTGGCACGCTCGAATTACCCACGTGGGACACGCGCGCGCCATGCACAAGCGCGCGCGCCGCTATACGCCGTTGCAAGCATGCCAAACGCCCGTGGCCCACGCCTGTGGGTAGCAGATTGGGTATACAGTATTGCCCGTATAGACGCCGCCAGGAACAATCAAAAAATCCTAAGTATTGTGATGTGCCGCCCGCCCCAAATCGGGCATTGCGAGCCGCTGAAACGCCCGCGTTTCTGAGTTATGGGCAAAACAAAGAATAGGCGTTTTTGACCCCATCTGGAGGGTAATTTCCGGCCCGAAGTTTTTGATTCGCCTTGCAAGTAACCCTCTGAGAAATCAGCCGATTCCGGCCTATTCACCTATCGAGGACATGCCTATTTGGCCGCCGCGAGTACTGTTCTCCCCCACAGCCTTGCTGGCACGTGCCGCGCGCACGAGCGCAGTGCCGCGCACGCGCCAGTGCCGCGCACGCGCGCGCGTGCTGCCAACGGCTCTCCGTCTCATCCAGCCAGAAGATCTTGGCACTTGGAGCCCAAGCGCGCTCCAAGAAGGAGAGGGGACCGAAGCACGGCTCAATGCACGCCATGAGCGCCGTAACGCATGCTCCGCACCCCGCGCGCGCATCGCTGAAGTGCCTGCGCTGGCCCTCGAGATGGATGATCGCACCGCAAACGCGCCGCGCCCACGCGTCCTGCAAAGAGAAAATGGAGAAGCTGAAGTTCTTTATTGACTCACACGAGCCGAAGCGCGCTACGCATTCCCCGCCGCGAGTACGACAGCTACGACGGACCGCAGCCCCTGGGCCGTTCAAGTCCGACTCAGACGGTGCGAAAGAGGACTCATCCATATATGACGAGTACAGTGAGCAAAGCCCAACGGGACCATCGCTCACCAGGGAGCCAGGGACGCATCTAGAATGCCCCTTGTTAGGGCCATGCGCGAGGATGAAACGACCCGTACCGGGGTCAACAGCCGTTGGGACCGGCAAACGATAAGGCCCATCCCGGACATGTGAGCAGTCCTTCGACCTTCAGTAGCTTGTGGCTGGGCGACTGTGATTCCTAGCTCCCAACAGGGTCAATGAAAGTTGTCTCTCGATCCATCCACGTTGTACCCCGACGGGAAGGAAATCATACCCATTGGGAAGCAACGTTTGCCGTCTACTTCGAGTGTTTCAGTACAGTGCGTATTCGGAAAGAACCCTACGGGAGGATACAGGAGCAAACTGAAGCGCCCGGAGAGGGATGCCGATGAGTGGAAAGGACCCAGCTGGGAACCAAAGTCTCGCAGCATCGCGGCGTCTCTACCGTACCTTCCGTGACCTGAGAGGAAAGTACTAAGCCTCGTAACGCGGTGTGCGCCTAATAGCTCCTCCTCGAAATGACAGTCTGCTACACATCTAAGGGCTCTATTCGTGACTCCGCCCATGGCGTATCACCCCTCTGGGACTTCTGAGGATGGTTAGAACCTGCTCTTGCACAGTTGGCATCGCTGGACACCGCGTGGGATGCTCGCATTATAGAGCAACCGCGAACCCTGTTTCGCTCGTAGCTTGCCCAACTGGGATCCCGATTGGTCTGGAATTTCTTTTTGGTTTGCTTATCAGACTGTCGACCCAAAGGGGATTTTTCCGCACTCAGGCTCGCCGTGTCGCATCACTCGCGTGCGCTTCGCAGCGATTGTAGGAATCCAAACTCCAGCAGTCCTTGGCGTCTGTCGCCGGTTCTTAATTCGGTCGGATGGCCCACTACGGGACTTCTGTGATCTCTACCTTGCTGTTTCGTGGTCGCAGTCTTTCGTGACCCTCTCGGGATTTCTTCGTTTGTTAATTTGTCTCACGCAGAGACCTCAACCCCTTGGGAAGCCGCTTCGCTCGCTAACGCGCAATGGTCGCTCAACGGGCGATATATTCGCCCATAGGGATTCCGGCGGGTTGCAAAATATGAAGCGCGCTGCTAATGGTCGTGGTGCCCCAACCGGGAATCTAGCGACACTCTGCTCATTTCCACAGCCCGTGAGGGAATCGACGGCGCTACATTTTGGCATGAACGTCCCCATTGGGGAAGGTCCGTTCGAGTTCTCTGGCCAACCTAATGGGACTTCTGCGATCTGAGACAACCGCACCACCTGGGTATGGCGGACCTCCAATGACGGGCTCTTCGCCGTGTCGGTCAGCCGCAGCGCTCGCGCGCTCATTCGTCGCCTATAGGGAATTTTAAGGACGACAAAACGTGGGTCGCTGTGTTGCTCGCCAGATGTGTAACGTTCCACTGCGAGCGATGTGCGCCGCTCCCTCGCGCGTTTCGTTGCGTACGATGGTCACCCCAAGGGGATCTTGGTGGACTACAAATTGGTGTTCAGTGAGGAGTGAAATCGTGGTCGCTCCCCGAATGGGAATGTTTGGCCAGCCTCGGGACGAGGCCAGGCCTAAGAAGGGGGTCTGCAGTGCAGTGAGAGGCACCGCCCACACGGGTGCATAGTAATAGTTTATTTAGTTAGTGTGCACCATATTTTGGTATTATTGGATCTCTTACTTCAGGGTGCACCTCGGGGTCCCATACGTGTGGGGTTGTGACAGTTGTCGTGTCGTACTTCGGGACCTCCCTTATAGGTAGATAGTTTGTTATTTTCGACACGTGGCTTGTGCCCGTGGGAGGTGCTCTTAAGCATCTCCCGCCGGGCAAAGCTCATCGTGGTAAACCTCAAGCACCCCCTAGCCGATTCTTCCATCGTCTAGTTCCCACAAGGGTCATCCTACCGTCACTACCGTGCTGCGCGCCTATCTCGCGCCCGTTGTTAGTGTCCGTTGAGTGATCCTTCGTCCCTGCTTGGGTGCTGCGCAATTTGTTCCTTTATCAGGCATAGTACGTTGTCACGGCGTGTGGCTGTACTACAAAGATCTATCACTGCAATTCTGCTTCACCACAAGTTGTTCTATGATGATATGTACTATTTGCCTAGCTATAGAGGTCACGAGAGGTCGTTGCTCCCGTCGTGGGGTTTTTATATTCCTGGCGATGAACCTTCACCTCCCGGATTGGTGGACCACCCTGGTTCAGGGAAAGCGAAGGGTAGCTCTGCGCAGCTAACGCCAGCATCTGGCCGATATCCGTCATCTCCGGTGGAATCGGGACGCCGATCTGGGTGAGCTGGTTTCGCAACGCAACAGCCTGCGGATCAACCGCCCCCGTCGACGTGATGTTTCCAACCAGGTCGAGCGCTACCCCCGCTTGCTCCCGTCGTTGGGATAACCTGGAAGTTACTCACCGGCGTCGGTTGCATCCCCTCTCCAGGATTCACTGGTTCGCTATCCACCATCGGATCGTCCCCGCTCTCTCGGGAATAGTAACTGTCGGAGAACATGAACCCGATTGGGTGATGAATCGGCGCAACACGAGGCACTTGCTTCAATGCGCGTGCTTCCGCGAAGTCGGTCACGGTCCCCTCCGAACGGTGAAGTATACGAAGTATCCAGCCCCTGGATACCGTCTACCTGGCGACTTATCGAAGCGCGTACGCTGACCAGGTGGAACGTTCTCGGGCGGTACTCTGCTCCAATGGATATCATCGATGACGTCGAGCAGGTACAGCAATTCATCTACGTTGGTGGAGGAACCGAGAGCGGTGTGTAAATCCACTTGTCGGATGAGCTGCCCTCAACTTCGTGGGAAGGTACCAAATACGGCACTGGTCGTAGACTTCCCAGAGGGTGAACGCGCAACGCGGACACCCCATTCGCACATCATCCAGAGCCTAGCGTAACCGGACTTCGAGAATTCGCAATCAATGCGGGAGCCAATGAAGGTAATGCAGGCGAGGACAATACGCCACACAACCGCCTTCCAACCATCGAAGGTTCTGCCTCCACTATGGAGGAATTGCGAACGTAGCGACCCGATAGCGCGTCATGTCGCAGACGTTCGACTTCGGAATTCGTGTAACGGTACGAAGGAATTCCAACGCGGATCGCCATTTCCTTTCACTTTCGGACGCCGATCGCTGATAAGGTCCCTCGCCAGAAGGGCGTCGCATAAAGCGGAACTTTGCTCGCAGAAATCGGTCGGTTATGAAAGAGAACATATTCCGTGACTCCATCGAGGCATTCGGGTCAATCTTCGTCGGATTCTAAGCAGCGGATCGCTTCGATAAGGTGATTCACCGTACCCATGATGCGTAGGATGCACCCGTTCTCGGGCGAAGCCAGTTTGTGGGTGTGAGCACGGTCATTCGGAATAGAAAGACGCGGTCAACCTCGCAAGCTCGTCAGCGTCTCTGTACCTCGCCGTCTTTCCTGTCAAGGTTGTAGTGCCACGCATGCGGGTGTCTTGTCTCAATCCCAGTAGGTCACCATTTCAAACCGCCTGAATGTGCCGTCGCCTAGTTGTAGGAATCCGATGAGTTCTTCATCTTAACCTTGAGGCATGATACCACAGCTTGGAATACGCCTATACCCCGTCTAGTCGCGGGCGTCTCCGCACCGTAGAAGCATCGCGTGTGATCTATTCCGACGCGCGTCCTAACCGGTCTATATCCCAATAGTTCCAAGCCTATTACCGCCTACGTTATATCTAAGCATATCTCGCTGCTGACTCCCTTGTGGGCAGCGATCTGAGTGGCGAAAACCGCCCGAATACCTGCTCCTGCAGA
>VCMS01000452.1:0-29158 GCA_022539475.1 Gracilaria domingensis | reverse complement strand
ATGCCACAAGAATATACTTTCCTACGATTCTTTGTTTTTTTTTTTCTTTTTTTATTCTATGCCAAATTATGGTCCAAACACGCGAATCTGGCCGCGAAATGAGCGACCGTCACCATGACAGACGCGTCATTCATCAGCCGGAGAATGGCGAGATCGCCCCTACCCACAATAGCTGGACTGATCTGCCGTTGGTTGGTAAAGGACGGTGCCAAACCACGATGGCATCTTTCTTACCAAAATCTTTGGCGGACCGCTCGCTTCCAGCTTGCGTACAATGTGCTCAGAGTCGCCCGTAGACACAGACACATTGCACGAAGCGACACCACCACTGATCTAAGACATCGTGACGTACGAGTGAACACTTTCAAGAACCTCAGCAACCCAGGTAGATTGCACCTGCCAAGTTAAAACCTCGTAACCCTGGCGCAGTAGGTCCGCGAGACATGGAGAATGGCTCGGCCGCGGGAGTACATCCGCCTAATGGCGTGTACGCTGATGAACCAACAACCAACGGGCATCATGCGCGCCCTTAGCTCTCTTCAAGACTTCGCCCATATAACCATCAATTGCGGGCATAAATGCGCCGATTAGTGGCCTAATTAATTCCAAAATAGATTTAATTGGCCGTATATTGGGCGGTACAGTACAGGGGCCATTAGATGCCTGCCGTATTGTACTCTATGGATGCGTATTGGTACAAAATGTAGCAGCAGAGATAATGATGACGAAATATGTCCTCCATTGTACCCAGATCATACGAACGCCAATTATGATTATGGACCATTCCACGTCATTTATTTCTATTTCGCACTACTCTCTCAGCTCCGTCCTGGCGCGGCCTGCTACCGGCGCTGCGTCACAACGCCTCTCTACGCGTTCCGCTGCCACGTGCGGGGGTGCCCCTGGCCACAACCAGGGCGCGCCGCTTCCTCGCGACGCGCTGCGCCGCCATCGGCTACACCGCGCTGTTACTACCTAGCGCTGCGCATCCCGTAGCCCTGCTGCTGGCCGACCCCACAGCGCCCCCCCGCGCTTCTCCTCCAGCGGAGCCGGCTGGCGCCCCCGCCGCCCGTGCGCCACCGCCGCCGAGTAGGGCTCGTCACGCTGTCGCTTTTCGTGTCGCTGATCATCTGGGGTCACTCGGTCTCCATTTGTCCGCCGCCGCGCTGGGCGCGCTCATGCCCGCCATGCCTCGACCGCGCCCGCTTGAGAGCGGCGTGCGCCATCGCCGTACACGGGTGAAGACATCTTCTCCTTAGCTTGACACGCACGGCGCCTTATCAAGTCTTCGCCGCTCTCACAACGCCAGCCCACGCTGTCATAGCAACTCGCGGCGCTGCCGGGAATGCGCCGCCGCAAAGCTCTGCGCGCCACGCCCGCTAGCGCGCGGGAGCCACCCCCGCCGGCTTGCAACACAACAATATCAAACAGTGTCACGGAGCGCCATTGCGAGCGCACCACTAGGCGCCCCCGGTTAGGCTTTTTTGCCTTTTTTTTCGTTTGGGCGGGCCAAATAGTTTCGCTGGTTTGCCGTGCGCGGCTGCCTGAGTGCAGCAGGCTCGCGCCGGCACGCCGCGTTGCAGCTCTGCCGCCGCAATCTGCACGTGCTGTTGCGCGGGCGGACGCGGACGCGTTGCACGCGCTGCGAGCCGCGCTGAGCACCGCCGCCAGCAGCGGCATGCTGCAGCGCGCTGGCGGTGGTGCTGCTGGCTTCGAACGCGCCCCCGCTGGCGCGCAGCAGGTGGCACGCGCACTACGGCATTGAGCTGCAAGACTTGTTCTCGCTCATTGCCCCCCAGTCTGCCTTGGAGATGTATTTGTGCGCTTCTCGTCGCCGTCTGCTGCGACGCGCTCTCCAATATCGTATACTTCCCCCAAGGGTCAGCAAGATATTGTTGGAACCTCGTCCGGTCTCTGACCGCCGGCGAGCGGGCTGCGGTGATCGTCCCGGGCAATCAAGGAGTGTTTCTCGAGTTCAGCGGCGTGGAAGTGGAATCAAACACGGCTGGCGCGCGCTCTGGTACCAACGAGGAGCTCTGTAGTCCGGCTCAAGACATGGGTCAACCTGGAACAGTCGCAAGCGCGCCAGCACTGGCAGTTCCCTTTTGAATAATGATATCGCCGCCGAACAGCTTCGACTGCACGTGAAGAGTCTTTTGCTGCGCTTGTATGTGTACTGCCATCACCCGATATAGAGCGTTCGCATTGCTATGCGCTCAATTATATTCGCGGTGGTCAAGGCTTCTGGTCACGGCTCAGTGGCCGAGGCGATCAAGGCGAACTTGCTTGCAGTGACGGACCACTGCATCAAGTCAATCGTTTCCCGGCAATGGCGTTCGCGGAGAAGCGGGGTGCGCCGCGCTTCGCGACGTTCTTGCCTCCCGCACATGGGAGGAGGTGAAGGACTCTTTAAGGATTTCTGGTACTACACACTGAGGGCTATGGATGATATGAAGGAAAGTGTGCGAAAGAGTGCTCAAGGCACTGGAAGGGCACTCTCGGAACTTTCGATATATCTACGTAATCCAAACTATTTGGGTGAAGAGGAATCGGCTCAAGCCGTTGACGTTGTACTGTCTGTGCTTATGACGTCCTTCACACACAGCGCCGAGGAGGTGAGAGCGCTCGTGTCAAAGACTCTGTCCGAGATCACACGACATGGAGGAACGGCCTTGCGGTCGTCTGTGCCGGATTTGATCGCGAATCTGTTGGACGTTGCGACAGAGCTCGAGCCGCAAATCTTAAACTACGCGGAGTATCATGTAGCCTCACCGGAGGAGCTGCAAAACGCTCTGGTCTCTGCAGCGAGTATGTCCTCGTCCTTTTTGATCGAGTCGCTTGAAAGGCTCATAGGGCAAGTTGACGAGACAATCGCGGCGGAGGTGGTTCCGAATCTGGCATGATTGGCTCGCGTAGGAGTGGGAATTCCTACGCGTGCAGCGACGGCAAGGTTGATGTCGAGCGTTCTGCAATCCAGAGCAGTGGTCATGGAACCATATGCTGCAAAGCTGCAGTTTTCAGTGGCAAGCGCTGCGGGCATGGAGCGCAACGCAATGCTTCGAACTTTGAAAGGCATGGTGCAAGGCCGCTGGCAGAGGTTCAAAGTTGTGCCGCGTCGATGAAGTTGCAAAGTATTGCAAACAAAATTAGCAAGAAGGCCACATCGGAGTATCCTCGGGATCGCGCGCTTGCCTCGTCTCTCGCTGCTGGGTTGTGTCGGATGGCGCCCGATACGACCCAGCAGCACGCAAGCTCTATACGGCCCTTCGCATACATGGGGCGCCCTGAAACAGACGACGACGCAGGAGATGACAGCAAGAACTGGAAAGACGCCTGGAATAAAGGTGCGCCAAGTACTCAGGCCGGGCTTCGTTTGTACGCAAAGGCGATTGTTGAAATATGTGAGCAACGGCTATCTACTTCTGCTCAGTACCGCGTGAAAAGGAACGCCGCAGCCACGCTAGGGGACCTCACGAACGCTTCAAATGACATTGTCGATGTACAGTACATGTCGCGAAGCGCAAAAACGTTGTTAGTGGTGCTTCCAGGTCATATTTGGAAAGGACAGCATGTTGCAATTGAGGCCATTGGGTCTTTGGCAGATTTCTGTTCAAGCGCATCTTTGTGGGAGTCGTGCGGAGAGAGCGTAGCTGTTGTGCAGCCTGTGCTGTCCGAATTTGATCGAGGGAAGAAGGATTATCGAATTGCAGCAATTGATGCGGCGAGGAAGGTGCTGGTTAACATCCGAGAAACCGTTTGCATGTACGAGAAAGTCAGGGACCACTTGTCAGAGCTCGTGTCTCCAAACTCGTCGGATGTAAACGCTAGCGTACCAAATGTGTCACAGATGGTGTGGGAAACTGGGTCTGATGCAGATGCTGTTGATGCTTGGAACAAGCGCGAAAGTCGCAAAAGCTATTGTGCAAAGCAGCGATTCAGTGCCTGCAATCTTCAATCACAGGGGTGGCGGGCGTTGAGAAGCTGAAGAACACGTACTTAATTTGCTGTGTGTGTTTGAAGAACTGATGCAGAACGATTGGGACATTCGACTAACTGTACTTCAAGCCATTGAGAAGTTGTCCGAACGTTTCTCCAAACATGAACTGCAATTTAGAAACTCCCTGGAGCGCACTGAGGCATTGATTAAACGATTAGTAAACCTCAGCAAAAACGGCATTCACGAACCCAAGTATAAAGTGCTAAGAAATAGTGGGTTAACAATTCTTGATCACTTGGTCAACGTTTCCAAGGATTCTACGGCAATGAAGGGTGTGATTGTAGAAGACACGCTAATTGCGATCCAGAGGTCTCGGAACGAAGATTCCGAGCCTTGGGTGCGATCCGTTGCAATTAAACTATGCACGGCGTTGGCATTCGTGATCATAGTTTAGGCTGGGGCTTTTGAGGTTGAAAAGTAGAGCTTAGGCAGTTAGGCAAAGAGGTTCGGCTAATCTGTGTGTTTACGTATCTACCTGGTGACCGTCCAACGACTATGAATAACTCAATCGCGTGCCACTCACTTGGAAGCGCGGTCCCTTTTAGCTCATTCTAGGTAATCCAAGTAAGTTTTGAACGCAACTGAAGCTAGTTGTAATCGCCTTTACATGCGTGCGGTGTACGCGTCGGTAGTTACTCGTTAGGGGATGCTGTGCTTGAGACCTTGGGTGAGCACCAGACGCATGTGTTCCATCTGTTCATGCCGAATGAAAGCGCGTTAACTCTGCATCATCACCCGGGGTGCATGTGTATAAAAGAAGAACAGAAAGCTAATGGTCTGAACTCGGAACCGGCGACCACATTCTGATGACGACGATAGAGTGCATCAGTGACGGCTTTTCAGGATAATCTTGTTTCCCTCGACGTGCCAATGATGTCGCCCAAAGGCTGGCAGTAAGATTTTCTCGTGGTGTTAGACCATTCGATGCACTTTCCGCACGGCCAACGACATCTTATTGACATGGTATACGCCAACTCTCAAAAGCGCTTGAATGAGTACGAACATGATAAGGGTACCACTTCCGCCAGGAGACTGCTCGGTGATGCTCTCGTGATGATCCACCAACTCCTCGTTCAGATCATCATGCGAATCAGAAATGTTATGCGTCTTCTACTTAAGCGCACGCCGCGAGTTATGAAGGCCTTGCAACTGGCTAGAAAACCTGCCCGAAGCACGCGACAAGTCGCCTGCAGTAGCCTTAAGAGGTTTCAAAACGGCCACCAACTGCCACATGTCGCCCGTTTGTTTCTCCATCTCGCGAATGAGTTGCGCAATGATTTGGCGCACACCCTCCAGTCGAAGCTTTCTTTCTTGCGCATTCTCGTCGCCGAGGCCCTTGAAAATGGACGTCATAGAGTTGTACACCTCGTACACCTGCAGGTCTGAAGAGCCTGAGATCGACGAGGTGGCGTCCTCTCTGCGGTGCATGCGCGCGGTAGGGTTCAGATCGGTGCGATGCGGAGGCGGAGCAGGGGCGGTGCTGTCATTGCTACACCACTGGAGCTACCATTGAAAGCCGGCGGCACGTAGCCGCGCGAATTATCGCTCTGCTGCTGTTGTTGATGCTGTTTCCGCTGTTGTTGCTGTCACAGACCACGGTGGTCGGTCCGTAGTTCCGGAAGCAGAACCGGCGCCATACTGCTGCGAATAGTAGTCGGATCGATAAGTGTGGGCAACCTGAGCGGATTCATGAATGAAGACGGCGTCGTGGACCTCATGATTGGCAAAGAAATGGCCGGTCTCAGCAGGGAGTGCGAGGAAGCCACCACCAGAGAATGGCAGCTGCACACCCCAAACCTTGAAGCACGTATGCCAGCGTTGTGGGGCGCGTGGGTTCATAGCGACGCCCACGTGAAGATTGCCACCGAGCAGCTGGACTTACACGCGAATCGGGTGGTTCATCTCAAGCGAGCAGCCCTCGAAAAGCTCGGTATCCGCGCCATCGGTGTCAGGCTTCCATTGCTTGGTTCCGTCCGACACATAAACGTACATATGGGCCACATTTCGCGTTCGAGAGTTGGAAAAGGTGTCGATAATGATGCCAAGCCCCACAAATGTATGCGCAATACCCATGGCATAGCCTAACCTCGGGCGGTCCCACAAAAAGAAGAAGTCCATACCATTGGCAGGGTCATGCGAATCGCGCACGGTATCCAACTCCACGTCGAAGTAGCCGTTGAAGTTTTGCGTATCGGTGGCAATGTCGTTGTAGAACAGCGCTTAATTTGACTGGCTCGCCGACATGAGGAGGACCACGTCGCGACCGGTGCGGCTGCGCGTGATCATGGTCGTGCCCAGCTGAAACCCGTCGGAGACGGGGTCAGCGGCGGCGATGGGCCTCGTTCGGGTGCCGAAAGGAGAGGTCCGGGCCTCCCGCGCCCAGGTAGAGAAACTGGAATAGCTGCGGGTTTTGCTGCTGTCACTACAGCAGCGACGGCAACGCGAGGGCTCTGGCAGCCAGCAGTAGCAGCACGCAAATCGGCGCGAGACGCGGCGTCGACGACGACTCACGGCGGGATGGCGGCGACGGTGAACGAGTGGCGCGCGCGAAAGTTCGGGAGGCTGGAAGCGAGGTCCGTGAGCGAACGGAGGGCGTGGTTTACGGGCGGTATGGCAGGGTGCCAGTGATGACGGGCAACGGCAGCGATCCCCACGCGGAAGTGCACGCGGGGTGGAGCGCGAAGGAGCCTAGCGCAATTGTACTGCACGTACAGCGCGCATAAAATGACTGAAGCGCGCAACGTGCGCACATTGGAAGGCGTCGCGCGCCACGTCACATCGACGACGCACAGCTCTGCGGCGCGAGACAGCCGCGCGCGGAGTGCGCCGCGCACGGGAATGCGCGCCCTCGCGCGCGTCAGCGAGGCGCTTCAGCTCGAACAGCATGCGCTACGTTTTGGCTGGCGTTGCGTGCGGTGTGTGTTTTAGAAGGTCTGTGGACGCTACCAGAATGAGGCGAGAACGTGCCCGCGGGTGGATGGGGTCGGTCGTGTTAGGGTAGGTACCCTAACACGACCGGAACCCCCCGCCCGCGGGCATAAAATCGTACGTTTTTCAAAAAATCGGCCAAAACGTGCCCGCGGGCGGGGGGGTCCGGTCGTGTTAGGGTACCTACCCTAACACGACCGACCCCCCCCGCCCGCAGGCATAAAAAAGCACATTTTTTAGAAAACCGGCCAAAACGTGCCCGCGGACGGGGGGTCCGGTTGTGTTAGGGTAGCCACCCTAACCCAACCGACCCCCCCCCCACGCCCACGCGCACGTTCTGGCCATATTTTGGCACCATGCAGAGACCTCCCAAAACACCTTCCTCCACACCTCCCGCACTCATTACGGTGCACCTGCCCGCCAACACGTGAACGCTGCTGGCCACGTGGATTGGCGGGAGGTAAAAGAGCTGTATATACAACGCCGGCTATACATCAATGAGAGTATATCTCGAGTATTATAAGCTCTTAAAAAGCACAATTCGAGCGATTACTCGCATAAGTCTAAATCCACTACAACCACCTGTTCACAGACAAATTTTTAAACCGTTTTGCAGCGTTTCCAAACCTCCCAAAACACAGTTTGATGCATTACTCACAGTGTTTTTGTTGCAAGCACAATATACATTCATTAGACAAGACTCAACTAGTTTTCGTATCCAAATGATGCTCATCTAGTAAAAAAAACTCACGACCATGTGTTTGCTACAAGTTGTGTACTTATTGACAAACTACACTATTTACACTGCTCAGAGCAGCACGGTGACGAACTACGAAAGCGCCTCAACACTTTCAGGCACGAAAGTGGTAATGCGCCGGGATGAGCTGCAGATAAACAGAGTGATGACAGTAGGTAGCTACTTAAAATACTCGCCACTCTTGTTTTCGGTGAAGATACAAATCCACCGATGATGTAGATGAGGTAATATCGTCTAGCATGAGCCCATCGGCTCTGGCTTTTTACGCTAATATCGAAATTTAATTGGTTCGTTCTGACGGGCTGGTAAACAGCAAAGAAGGCCTTCAACGATCATAGAATCCCTGAATTATAGTCGTAGTGGATTTCTCTGCAGAACACTAAAAGAACCAAATGGAGTTTTGATCAGCTAACTACTACATGATCCTCACAGGTTTAGAGAACGGGGGTTGTAGCAGCTCCTATATGCTAAATTCATTCAGTATAAAAATCTATGGAAGAAAAACGCAACCAGAGTGGTAGTTGAAAGCAAAACATATGGTAGTTATGAGAACCCTTCAGCCCGGCATGCTTGGGCTTGTAGCACATGACAATAGTTCCAATATTGAACTCCTATCGCTTCGCCTCTCGGTAACAAGGCCTGTCAGCAACAATACAAGAGAAGATATAAATCGACGTGTTGTGGAGATACCGTAAAATGCTGCCAAAGGTGTTAGTTCTTCTTCTGTTAAGAGCCGTTATAAAACTTCAGAGTTCCACTTCCAGAGCTATGAATTGCTGCCGACTACGTTGTCGAGCAGCATTTGGAGGCTTCAATCTGCCACCGAAGAGACGAAATAGAGCTTTCATTACATCATGGCCCACTAATGCACCTATAATTATTCCAAGCAACGTCCGAGTACTGAGAGAAAATTTTTCTGATTGGGGCCGTGCCCTGCGCTCCCCATCAGATTTCAAAGAATTCCATCATGAAAGGAAAAATATGTCAATGTCTTTGTATGCTTTGGCCTCCATCATTCAAAGGAGATCTGCCTTGGTGAAGGTTCCATTCAGTAACCTGCCTTTCTTCGTCGTGGACAAATCTAAAGGCAAACTTCTGACAGAAAAGTTGCATTGCATGGAAGATAGATTTGCGTTTGTAAAGTTCTGGATTTGAGTACGTATCGTTCGAAATGAACGTGACGCGGATCATCCGCCCTAAGCACTGCAATAGAAACATGATGATTCTATTGCAGTGCTTAGGGTCTCTGACTACAGTCTCTCGATTTCTGGAATATTAATCAGTTTCAATATGCCGAGATGCAAGTTGCGTAACTGTTCGAAGCGAGCTCTCCTTGTTTCGAACAGACTGCATAGAAATAACCCCTGGATGAATTTTACGGTCAAGGCGATTTTGATGGACGAGAGAATGAGAGATATGGAATTGGAACGCATGAAAATATCCGACTTGGATCTCGTCTCCCTTGTACGACGTAAGTTTCTTTCTCCTTCGCCTTTCTTTGCATATTCGAGAATAACTGAGTATGTCTTTCTGACGCTTTTAGTGTGGTTTTGGGAGAGTCCAGTGAATGACGTAAGAACATTACCGCCTAAAGATGAGGGAGGGGCTTTGCATCTATGACAAGGGCTTTCCGTTTGGCTCCTATGAAGAGTAGACAGAATGTCCTTAGCCTCAGAATATCCGCACAAAAACTTGCTGAGGATGGCACACTCGATATACTGCGTCTTCGCCGATGAACTGAAAACCTTTTTGCATTAGATGTATAATTTGCTACAGGACTTGACGAAGAGATTCTTGAAGGATGTGCATCCTGGAATCGCGTAGAGACTTGCTAGAAACGAATGGCATTGCGTCTGCTTCAGATGCGGAAACCTTGATCAGTGTGGTAGGGAAGTATGCCACTACTGTGAGGTCATCACGGATGCACTTACGGCGTAGCTCGTCGGAGAAGTTGAGAAATATGAGGTGAAGAGGATAGGCGGTAACCGATGTTTGCTTTAGAGTTGTTGAAGACTTATCGGTGTATACCTGCAGAAGACCTACGAAAGATTCACTGTAACTTATTTCTTGGGAGTACCACACTATTCTACTATCCAACGAGCCCATGACCATTTCCTTAAGTTTTGAGGTGGCGTCTCTTGCGAGAGAGCCGGACATGGGGTGAGATATTTTCGTGGAGTGGGTCTGAGGTATATGGTGGAAGAATGTGTTTTCGTTGTTAGCCAACTGCAGCTGTTTCACAAGTGTCTGAACGGGGGTCTCTCGTGTAGAGTGTGGCGCTGAACTTACATCCTTCTGGCGAGACAGTTCTTCGATTGAAACCGTCTTTTGAGGCGTATCGTTCGAAAATGGCGTTCTTCAGTTCTGTACAGCGCTTAGAACTTGTTATGGTCTCGTTAAATCGCTTTTGCGAGAATCGCGGGTCGCGAAGTAGCCCAATTAGCTCGTCTGCTTCACGATGACCAAGGTTGGAAGCTACTGAAGCCAGACAAACCGTGAGATAATCCATATGCAAATCACCGAGGGCCTCCTCAGAAGGCACTGGGCGTGGACTGCTTCCGTGTTCTGGCTCTAATGCCGCGGGACCCGGGGAAGGAGAAACACAATGCAAAGTGTCCGGAATGAGAGGGGCGCACGGAGTGGGGTCAACGCTGTCCTCGGACACCGGAGGCTCGGGAAGGCGACAAGGGGCAGTGACCGTTTCGGAAGATGCGGGCGCGGGCGCGGAAAGCTTGAGACGCTTGCTTCTCCGAATGGGCCGCCTATTTTCATCTTCCAGCGCGGCTTTCAGACGAAACGGGCAACGGTTAACATGCTGTTGAAGAGATAGCACTCCTCGGCGAGTAACGAACGGGCACCCACGCTTCTTATGTGTACAGTAGTAGATCATGGGAAGAAGAAATGAAGGAGAAACGACGACAAAGACGGCAAAAGAAGGTCATTGGAGGGGAGAAGGAGGTCAGGCGACAGTCAAGATCGACGTCAAGCTGAGAATGGAGAATATAATTTGAGTTTAAATCACGTGCTTTCGTTCAAAAAGGAACGTAGGTACACGTCGACCTCAACACAAGGGTGTACTTCTCGTATTATCTACCACTGGTTATAAACCTGAGGTTTCGCAACGTTGTACGCTGTACACCTGTCCAATCTCGCACAGAAAAATAAATCTCTTCCCTCCGCCGCCGCCGCCGCGCTTCCGCCGTCCGACCTATCGTTACCGTCGTGATCCGTGCCATCCACATCCTCGCGTTCTACTCCGGCGGAGTAGAACGCGAGGATGTGGATGGCACGGATCACGAGCGGCGCTCCGTCGTACCTTTCTCCGCCCTCGCACTCGCTTCGAAGTAGAGTGCGGGGAAGAGAATGAGGTACGCTTTATGTCCGCCTAATGGACGCCTCCATAAAGCAGACATCATCCGTATCTCACGGATGTATTCTGTGCAGTCTTTCCGTGCAATCTTTTTGTACGTGCTTCCATATCCTTCTACGTATCTTTGTTCTAAACTAACCAATCCTCACCACGTCTCTTCGCGCTCTGCGACATGTACACGGCAGAAAATAAGCTTTGGGTTACTTTCGCGAGTTACTAGGTCCCTCGACTTCTCTAGCGCATCGTTTCTGTTTTGCTTTATCAATGGTACGTTCCATCGCATTTCAAATGTATCCAACGGAGCATTGACTAACTTGATCTTGAAAGAGGAAATGGAATTGGTCGTTTACCTGCCTCACTGTTCGGGATAGGCGATTCTGGTACTTGGTTGGGACATATGCTGCTCTTTCGCTTATCGCATCTTGCGGTATGTTTACTGCATGGGCATTCTTAGTGTCGTTGCTTGTGAGTTCTCGCTTCGACACCTTTCGCGTTTTACGATGAATGGATTGCTGGTAATCTAACCGATCCCTTTTCTTCTTCTTCTTCCTTTTGCGATTTACTAGGTCCGTCGACTTTTCTAGCGCAACGTTTCTGTTTTGCACTATCAATGGTACGTTCCATCGCATTTCAAATGTATCCAATGGAGCATTGACTAACTTATGGATACTTTCTGCTTACGTATACAGGTAAATGACTTTTGATGCGGACGTTGCTCACGAGTTGCAGGTGCACGTTTTTAGGGGGAATTGCGGTATGTTTGCTGCATGGGCATTCTTGGTGTCGTTGCTCGGGAGTTTTCGCTTCGACACCTTTCGCGTTTTACGATGAATGGATTGCTGGTAATCTAACCGATCCCTTTCCTTCTTCTTCTTCCTATTGCGGCTTACTAGGTCCCTCGAATTTTCTAGGGCAACGTTTCTGTTTTAGTTTATCAATGGTACGTTCCATTGCATTTCAAATGTATCCAACCGAGCATTGACTAACTTATGGATACTTTCTGCTTGCGCATACAGGTAAATGAGTTTTGATGCGTACGTAGCTCACGAGTTACAGGTGCAGGTTCCTCAAGTAGGGAACCATGCATCTGGGCATGGTTCCCTACATGAGGAACGGAGAGGATGAGGCGCTTCGCGCCTCATCCTCTCGGAGTGCGTATGTGTTCTACCGATACCGCAATTTGGTGCAGGTGCCCTCTGCGGCATCTACCGCAGATTGCGCCTACACCCGCTTCATCATGGGGAAATGGTACATGCAATATAGCGAAGTAGTGGTTAGCAAAAGCGGTCGATAGAAAAATAGATACGAATAAAACGGTATGATTTCATAATAGACATCATCTGTACTAGCAGCAGTATTCCATGCGTTGCAGGGTATCATTCTGCAGAAGGTATCGTGTAATGTGCACCTTAATGGAAACTGAACCTAGACTTCGCGAAATACCGTTCAGGTAGCCCTCGACTAAAGAACTAGCACGAGTGGAAAACCCACCAGTATTTACTGCACAGCGATTCTGGACGACCCAAGCAATTATCTTCAAATTTTGAAATAATTGATCTCGATATTTTTTCAAAAAATTTACTGGACGACCCTTGCCACTTTCTGGACGACCCTCGCCAAAAACTAGCATCTGCAAGAGACAGACGTGGGGGACTGGATGTGCGCAACTACCATTTCATGAATGTTGTACTAGCCAGAGTTAGTTTACATTCATTATTTGTGTTTATTTGCAATCGACAAGTATGCAAGTGCCGTTGGTAGCTTCCAGATCGAGCTACCACCTAATCCGTCTGAGTATACTAGGTACAAAAACTTTCATGTCATGGAGGTGAACTAGCAATTATGTCCGCTTTCACTCATTCTACAAATTCTGTAGTATTGCTTGAATAAATGAAAGTATGGTATCCAAAAAAATTTTTTTTTTGGCTTGCACATAGCCGTACATTCAATTCTTTGCACATTTTTTAACGATTCAATCCACAAAATAGCATTCTAGCCTCTTTACATAGCGTTCCGGAAACACAGACGTAATGATTTCAACATCTCCGACGGTTTTCTGTACCAATATTTGCGATTCACGGAGACTTTTCGATTGCAGCTCACTGCAGGGCACATATCGTGACGCGGCACATCATTGGAGTAGACTGCAGGATGCTCCTCCTCACACATGATTCCATAATGTTTCCTAACACCTGATTTGGAAAGAGCGTAGCGAATAAGCGAATCATAACTATATTTTGACTGCACAATGTCGGTTCGAAGAAGAGCCCGAGATTGTGTCTTAGAGAGTCCACCATGTTTAATGATGTTTAAAACGTCCATGAGTCTTCCGACTTCCTTTTCTTTCGCATCATTATGATACGCATTAACACCGTACTGCTCTTCCACTGAGTCTGTACTGTCAGTCTTTCCTAGTGATGAAGTCAAATATTCACTTTGAGAGATGGAAGGAACGGGACTCCCCACTGGGATGCTCCCAGATATGGTTTTTGCAACATGGTTGTCATTGGTTGCTAGTCCCGTGCCTTCTTCCCTTCCCTGTAGTGGAAGAATGCAATCGTTTTGGAGCGGTGGCACATTCTGGCCTCCAATAACCTCTAATGACAGATTAATTACATCTGACATATCCCCGAGTTGAGCATGGGATGCGGCTGCAATAATCTCGCTCAGAACATTGGAAGGGTTTTCATCTTGATTTCTTTCAGAGTTACTATGTGGAACACCGATATTTCTGGCTTGGTGGATATCAGTTATACTACCATACACACGGCGAACTGGGCAGCGGGATAAACAAATCGATTGGGTTTGATCACGTCTTGGAGGAACGTGGTTTTGGAGAAGAAGAACTGGCGAGACGAAATGGAATGTTCATCAAAACCATACGAGTCGCTTTTGCTTGCGGAACGTGAGCGATAATTAATATTTGAAACGTATTATGTGACTGTTTGATGATTGTGCGCATTCTCCGTTCTCATATCGTGCTCCCATGAGTTCTCGTATACCGAGTTTGTTGAAACGGTTTCCTCTGAGGATGATATTGGCTGCTGCTGTTCTCGGATTCTTTTTCGCCTTGTTGGGTTCTCCACTGCAGTCGTATCAATTCTTCTCCGCATTTCAGGATTAGTTTAGAACGCATTCATCACGCAGCACAGAAAGCTCAATATGGAGATGGTCAGCAATGAACAATAAGTTCGTAATGGGCGCAAACGTTTTCGGCCAAATCGTACATTTTGTTTCGTGTGAAACATAGCCCCGCCTTTTGGAAACGAAACTTTGTACCCGCCATTTCCGTATTTAGGCGATGATGCGCCTGTCCGAAATTGATCCGAGACTTCGAAAGAGAGTGACCGACGCTTTACCAACAGGCAACTTCGGAGCAACTTTTAGTACAGTTTGACTTCACAGAAGAGCTGGGGGTGGAACAAAGTAGGATAACTTTGTTTCACCGATTTTTATAGAGACTGAAATGGTCTCGTAAACATAGTAGCGTACTTAGGATATAGTAGCTCACGATAGTAAATTCAAATGCAAACTTAAATACAAATGCAAACTCAAATACAAACAATGTGTTCTCGTGCTCAATTACAAATGCAACTCAAATACAAACAATGTGTTCTCGTGCTCACAGCAACGAGCACTATATCTAATCACGAACATTGACCTAATATATGTCTCTACATAATTCACAAAATCATATGTCCCAAGTCAATCTCTCCCATTAAACATAATGCATGTAGAGTAGCGGAGGCCATGCAGTCTTTCACCGAAGCCAGTGAGAGCTTGGAGTTGTCATCCCGGTCTTTGTTGACGTCGGCAACCTTCTGACGATAGGCGGCGAAAGCAGTTTCAAACTTGATCAGGGGCGACTGATCAACTGTTTTCAGCAGTGGCGGCGGAATAACGGACACGACACCATAGTTTAAAGCTGCCATTCTGTCTATATCGAACAGTTCCAAGCACTTCTACTCTTCGCGAAGCAAAGCGCTTTGTTGATTAGTGTCGGACTTGTTCGCCTCGAGCAGGGTTCCGCGGCGCTGCAGGCTCAGGACAAAGGTCGGGCACACCCAGTCGGTTGCTTGTTCCCCCGACATGGGTTGCCTTCCGAATTCGGGAGGCTTTTCTATGATGCCTCCTGTCAGAACCAGTTGTCTCTTGGTTCTGCAGACAAATCTCTTATTGATTATCTGCACTATCAACATCCGCAAAGTCGAGAGCCAAGTATTCTATTACGAATATTACGAGAGATACTTGATTGGGCTCACGATACACAAGCACGCGTATGTTCATGACGTCACAAAGCGCGCATTTGCGTAGCAAACGGAACAGCGATGCTGAAAAAATTCATCACAACTGGGACCTTCGCAAGGCCGTGACTAACCTCCCCGAACATACTCAGTTTTACATCAAACGTGATGATATGACAGGATGTGGTATATTTGGGAACAAAATTCGAAAGCTGGAGTTTCTTGTTCCGGACGCTCTATCAAAAATGTGCGACACTTTGATCACTCCTGGTGGAGTGCAATCGAATCATGCTCGTGCCACCGCTAATGTGGCAAAAGAGCTCGGCCTTGACGCTCATGTATTTTTGCGAACGAAGGAGCATGAGCATCCGGAAAAGCTTGGTGCAAGAGCAAACATCTTATTTCACAACATGCTCGGCGTCTAGATGCATCTTGTTCGTCCTGTGTCTTACCTTGCGGGCTTGTTGCCAAAGAAGAAACAGTTGCAAGAAAAGCTTGCTCATGAAGAGCACCGCGCGTACTTGATTGGCATTGGTGGTTCTGTAGAGATACACATTATGAAATGTTCCAGATTTGTATCTGGTTCTCGTTCGATTTGTGGCCCTGGAGGCCAAGAGATTGGTATCCTATTTCGTGGCGGTGCAGCAAGTACAGTGCTAGGGATGATACAGAGTATCTCTCTCGAGAGATATAATGGGATATACTGTGTTTGATTTATATCACAGGCGCATATGCAGAGTGATAGAGCTCCTGCAATTAATCTCGCTCTGTGGAGAGATACGCGGTTTAGCAGGTTTACGCTATCTTAAGATAGTACTTAAGTAGCTTGTAGTGGTCGGCGAATGACTTCAACACAACTAATCGATTATCTATCTTCTACAATAAAGTAAATTCAACTTTACTTCGACTTGCGACACTACGCGACACACCCCCTTCGGGGCCCCACATCCGTCTGCGCATGCAGCCCGTTCCGGGGCCGCCACTGTGCCACCCCGACGCCGTCCGTTCAACCAGCCTCTCTGGAGACCGCGAGACCGGACATCGTTGGTTCGTCCTCTAGCTCTCTTGAGAGCCAGAAGGCACGCATTCGGACAGATCTCGACACAGAGAAAACCACGTTGTTCTCGCGTAAAGTCCAGTTCTGCGGACGCCTTATCATGCCTGATGGCGTCCAGTACCACCCTCATCAATTCGACTCGCTTATCGCCATGCGTACGCCTACGATGGCAAATGAGCCTCAGCAATTTGTCTGCGCGACAAATTGGATGCGCAATTCCATCCTTTCGTAATCGTAGCGCATCCAGCCACTACACCAACTGCTGGAAGACTGCTACGCCAAAGCAGGAAGGCGAACGAAAAGGTCACTCCGCAATCCCTCACTCTCCAGCGCATGGGGCGCAATATATGACGCTTCAGCGACATCAAACAGCAAATCGCTGCATCTGTAGAGCTTGCTCACCCCAAGGCCGATCATCAGATGTGCCTGTTCACAGATGCGTCGGACACCCACTGGTCAGCCATGCTCACGCAGATACCTGTGTGTGACAGATCGAAGCCCGTTAAAGACCAAGCGCACGAACCGCTGTGTTTCCTCTCAGGATCATTCACAGGATCACGTTCAAACTGATCTGTCCCGGAAAAGGAGGGTTCTGCGGTCGCGGAAGCGATGTGTCGCCTCGACTACCTAGTTTACGGACATGAGGTCATTACTTTTACTGATCATGCGAACCTGGTGTACTTGCATGACCCATACGGGAGAAATCCCGGTATATCCAAGCAAACAGCAAGCAAACTCATGAGGTGGGCCCTAAAGCTTAGTTCTTTTCGTTACGTAGTCGAGCATCTTTCCGATGAGCAGAGTGCCTGGGCAGACATGCTTACACGAAGGGCTGTCAACCCATCCCGTCTCGTCCAGGCTGCGAAGACTTTTCGTGTCAAAGCTCTCATGGTCCCACCCATAGACCCTGGCACAGACCAAAAACTGGATTGGCCAAACCTTAAAGACATCAAGAGGGCGCAGGGAAACACCACCGAGAAACCTCCTGCGTCGTTCAAAACAACTTTGGATGGCATCCAAAACGACAGAGGTGTGCTTTGGCTACCAGCCAATAGTACCTTGATGAAATTGCGTGTTGTCATTGCAGCCCACACTGGGCACGGTGGCCACAGAAGCTCCAACGTCACTCTGGCCACGACGAAAGCGTACTTTTACTGGGAAAGCATGGACAAAGACATCAAGTCATTCGTTGGAACATGTCTTCACTGCCTTTGCACTGAAGCAGGGAAGATTGTTCCTCGTCCACTTGGTCATGCTTTGCACGCCGACCAGCCCAATGAGTTGCTGCATTTCGACTTCTGCTACCTTTCTCCAGCAGAGGACGGATTTCTCTATGTCCTTGTGGTAAAGGATGACCACAGTGGATATGTCTGGTTGGTTCCGACCAAAGAGACAACAGCGGAGGTGGTCGCGGACAATCTCATCAGGTGGTTTGCAGCTTTCGATGTGGTCTACAAATGGGTTTCGGATCGAGGATCCCACTTCAAGAATGAAGTAGTACGCCTTCTCAAGGAAAGTACTAAGTCTGCCCTTCACTTTACGTTGGCCTACTGCCTTTGGTCGAACGGGACGGTCGAAGTCGTGAATCGCGAACTTTTGCACGCTGTACGCTCATTGCTTTCGGAATACCAGCTACCGCAAAATTGTTGGCCTAGTGTTATGCCTGTGGTCCAATCTGCGCTGAACAATTCCATCCTGGATCGTTTGGGTAAACGCTGTCCGCTAACTGTGTTCACTGGTCACAAGCAAGACACACCTCTTGCTGCCGTAACACGGAAGGTAGGAAAGAAGATCGAAGTGTTTGACCTTGAAGAAATTCGTCGAAAGCAGCTACAAAGCATCAAAACTGCGCAGAAGGCCCTGGAAAACATACATAAAGACATGGCGGTTCGAAGTACACGCAAGCGTCGACAGGCTGTTGAAGCACACAATCGAAGAACCAACGTGCGAACAATCAATTTCGGGCGAGGCGATTATGTATTGCGTGGTGTCCTACAGCGAGAAACCTAACGTAAGCCTAGTTTGAAGTGAATTGAGCCCTTCCGCGTCATCTAACGCCGGTCTGGCTACATTTTCTTGATTGAGTCTCTCTTGCATGAATCTCGAGAAGAAGTGCATGGGCGGCGTCCTAAATTCTTCCGAAACAAGGACTTCGGAGTCACTTAGGAGCTACTTAATTATCTATCCTATCAACAGGGAGAGCTCTTAGTAGTTGACCGGTTTGAGGATATACGACGAAAGCATGGAAAGATCGAATTGCTCGTTAAGTGGAAAGTTTTTCGAAGGATGAGGCTGATTACGTTTTGCTCAGTTTATTGCAAGACGACGTGCCAGTGCTTGTGAAGAAATGCCTCGACAACCTTCTTAGGGACGGGACACAGCGTCAACGGTCCATCATTGCTTCAATCTAAGTCATTATCAGCAGCTTTCGCTTGGATAATAACGGGGCGCTGATGAATTTTCTCAGCATCGCTGTTCCGTTTGCTACGCAAATGCGCGCTTAGTGACGTCATGAACATACGCGTGCTTGTATATCCCCTGTGAACAATTTACATGGCCAATATATGGCCAACTCTTGGCCAAAATGAGTCCCCACGTGCCCTTCTACACGTGGACGAGAGATGGGAGATATACGCCCAAAATAGGGCCTGAGTAATGCCAAAAAGAGTGGGCGAAAGGAGGCCTCATTCAGAATGCCCAAATCTGACCCAAAAGAAGGCCAATTGTGTCAGTTTAAAAGGTCCCAAGAAGAAGGAACAAATAGAATATTGTGATCCAATATATCACGAGAAAAGACCCATATGTGACCAGAGCCCTCGTCACAATCGTGTCAAACTATGTTCCATACTGTGTCGCAAGTACGTCATGATTCCTGCTCACCTGACGACAAGAAGTGGACAATGCAAGTACGATAAATGTACTGCGTATGTGACCGCTTTTCGTACGAACCATAGGCCTTTAGTATCAAGTATATGAGGACAATGCAGGTCCTCAGAAGGCTCCATTTAATGGACTTTGAGCGAGCTTGAACTAAACGTATGCGTACTTGTTTCACATCTATATAAGATCATGTTGCAGATCTATGAAGATCTCATGCAGAACGATTGAATGCCTTATAATTCTCACGCAGCATACTATGAGTGTACGATGGTAGACCTTAACATAGTCATTTACTGAAAGCCATATCAATAGCAAAGATCTTTGAGTGGCTCAATTTTCGAAGTTGTGCACGTGATTATGAGATGGCTATTGTTTCTCGTATAGCCAGAGTGCAAAGCCGATAAGTTTCATTCTACGTGGTCCACCCAATACGGCAAAACGTAACATGTGCTCGATCATTCCCGTTCCCGGGAACTCCCAGCAGCAGCGCTTGTCTTCTTTGGATTCTTTCGCTGACGCGTACGAGAGTGAAGGATTTTCACTCCTCTGCGGCTCGAAGGCGCTGCATTACCGGGATTCGGAGCAGCCCTACCTGAAATACCAGTCTCAACATTTCTCTCAGTCGAGGGTGCAAGTGCTCGCTTGGGCGCTTTCCTAGGTTTCTTCTTCCCCACGATCGGACGTACGTGATGCTGAATCTCAGACACGGTTTCCGTGCCCTGCTCTTCAGATCTCTGTGGCTTCAAAGCAGGGGCCTTATCTCTTACTCCTCTGTGATTAAAGTTGTTTGAGGCAGGCTGTGCAGAGCTCTTTCGATTTCGGATACTCTGAGGTTGAGGTGCAGTTGCCTTCCGCCTGGCATCTGCAGATTGCTCACTGTCACAAGGCGATCCATATTCCTCATCAGTTGCTTCCACGACTTGGTCAGTATCGTTTTCTTGAGACCCATCTTGGGCGCCATCGTCACTCTCGTAATCGCACACTTCACAATCGTCAACCACCCTGCTTTCCTCTGTGTCCTCTAGCGCGCCGTTGCCAACTGCTTCGCCTTGCTCATGATATATCACATTGTGACCATTGCCAGTTGTTGCATCGTTGGTAGCAAGTCTAGGTTCTACATGCCCTCCGCATATAGCATGGCTACCACCAGTTGAAGCATGTATCTGTTGAAGTCGCGGTTTTCTTGTTATTCTTCCGCTTGCGTGCCTCCGCCGCGGCCTTTCTCCCTTTGAACTGCTTCCTTCAAGAATTCATTCAACATCCATCCCCCCTGAGCAGCGGACAAGACTGGATAGGTTTCAACAATCCTGCGCTTAAGGTGCATGATCTGAGAAGGGAAGTCTCTCTTAACCGAGATGTACGTTCGGGTACCACCCTCAATCCCAAGGCGGTCGTAGAGATATGAGCGCATGTCATCCTTGATCGCATTTGACATCGTAGTGTATATCGGATAGCCATCTTCAATGCTATCCAAATCACGCCCCATCGTTTCCTGATACAGGCGATTGAAGAGGGCCCTCGCTGAGATGGTGGTGCCTGCCGGAACCCCTGGTCGGTCGGAATCCCTCAAGCGTCTCTTCATCGAAGCTGTAGGAATCATGACGGAGTTCGCTGGCAGCACTCGTTGGCCAAGGATATCAGCACCAGTTGAAGCACCCAATCCAGAATGAGGATGAGCTTCTTCTCTCGACTGGTTTGAGGCCCGAAGCGACTGTGCAGGGAGAGCTCGACGCTCTGAATGCATGGCACTATCCGCAGTAACCCGAGGTAAAGTACGCATACTCATGCTGGAAGTAACACTCAATGCTCTGATGCAAGAATGAGTAGATTTCGATCGTCAGTAATGAGTTCTCGATGGCAGTAAGATAGTACTGTACGTACTTGGGTAGGAGACGTATTCCGTACGCAATTCGAAATGCAACTTAACGGCAAGAACAGAACAGAGATTCAGTGAGAGATGGAAACTCTGGGTTCTGGGGTGCTGGGACTTCCAAGAGAGGAAAGCCAGTCTGATGCACCCGAGTCGTGAGAGAAGGGATCGGTACATAAGGTGAGAGAATGAGCGGGAGGATAGAGCTCAAGTACGAACTCGAGCGGAAGAGAAGTACCGAAGCGAAAGCACCCCCTTGAAGTCAAAATATTTGTCAAGTTTCAACACAGATTCTCAGACTTTGAAATTGCTCCCAATATTCACAACATGAATATCATTTTGACATGATATGCATGCTTCAAAAGTGTTCAGAATGTAGAAAGGCTATGTGCCTTGGTTATTGAACATAAAGTGCTTCTCCAGTCAGTGACACCGCACATATTATCCATTAACGTGTCGCTCTTGAAGATATAGTTCTCGGATTCCCTTTCAGTTCTTGCACTGAACGAAGGAGCGAAGATGGGAAGAGGAAGGAAGAGGTATCGATGGGAAATATCGATGTGCGCGAAGCACCCATTCAATGACTCAGAACAAGTGCTGGAAGAAGAGGCACCCTCCATTGAGAGATACACAGCTCTAGACGCTCATTCTGATCTGCCTACAAACAGAAGCAATGAAAGAGCTAGAAGTACAGATTTTGGGGCAAGAGCGGATTCGGTACAGATCAGCGATCTAGCTGTTCAGTATGAGAGTGATGCGGAGATCTCGCTACATGCAGCAGTTCGCAATGAGCACTTTGAGCGTTCTCTAAGTCCATGTATCCGCGATGAAAATGAACCAAATGATGTACATTCACAAAGTGATGAAAACGAACAAGACAATCTTGTCGACGACTCGTCAAGCATAGGGCAAATCTCAGTAGTGCCTGGAAGCCTTGCTTCAAATATTCGATGGTCTGATTGCGCCGAATCCCCTCTTTTCCACGTTTCAAGTACTTATCACGAGGGAGGGTCAGAACGACAAGTTGAGTACAAACGACTGGCTGCATTCTTGTACAATGCAGAAGTTTCCAATGTCTCACAAAATGGGATACAGACGTTATTGAATATACCCCCAATCCAGTCCAACACTTCATATAGAGCCCTAATTTCGTACGCAGTACAGAAGGCACACATTGAGAAAACAAACCTCAGAATGTGCTCTCAAGGCCATGTGGCTCACGCCGGAAAACTTCGATCTACACGAGATTTTCCAACCTGCAAGAGTGCGCTTGCTGCGAGCAAACATAAGTTTTGGTTTTTGAAACCATCATCGGCTTGAAATCACTTTGTCGCGCTCGACATTCATTTGAAGAAATAATGTATGGGTGTCTGAGAGCAAAGGAATCCTTGGCGCACCATCCATTCGATGTTCGAGACCATGATTATTACCACTGCGAAATGTTCCTCCGACAACATGGCCAATGCCTTGAAGAGTGGAATGCAGAGAGTAATAAGATTTTCGTCTTTCTGTCGTTATCTTCAGGTGGATTTGAGTGCACGAAGAACCGAAAGGGTACTCCAATTTCCACATGGTTGATAGTATCAACTATCTTGAACTACAACCCGAGAGAAAGAAGTCAGGCTTCTAATTGTCTCATATATGCTATTGTTCCTTCTTCTCATCATCCTGAGTACTTTGACACTTTCATAAGTGAAATAATTTCGGATCTGAAGCAGTTGGAAAGGGGAGTAACGGCAGTTTGCTATGATGGAAAGATTAGAAATCTAAAGGTATTCGTCCTTTTCTTCACTGCCGACTGGCCCGCTGCATTCAAGATCCTCGGTTATGTTGGGCACACGGGCAAAGTGTTCTGCCGGTTTTGTAAGAAGCAAAGAGCTAAAGTTAAAGAGTGCCAATGCTTGTGCGCCGTCCCAGAGAACCGTTCGTTGTTGATGAGATCAAATCGTTCTCGAGCGCGATACAGAATTGGTGATGTAATAAAAATGGAGTGCATCGGCAAGCGAGAAACTTCTTAGATTGATGAAGCCTGGAAGGCCCTGGGGTCAAGCAAGACTGACGAGAAAAGAAAACGCGAAATTATCAAGGAATCTGGCATCAAAAGAAGATCGTGTATGTCCCAGTTGTCGGTGGACTTAGTTTTTTCTTTTCCATATGACGTGATGCATATGGTACTGCTCGGATAGACAAAACACGTTCTGAGACTTTTGACAGCAAATCACCCAAGACATGAACGGCTGGCGCAGATCCTTCGGTACTGTTTGACATCAGGCAAGCTCGACCTGATCAAGAGAGCTTTAGAGAACTGCACGCATGAAATTCCGAGCTCATGAGCAAGATCTCCGCTATCCTTACAGAATTTTTCCCGTCTTAAAGCCGAAGACTTGAAGCGCCACGCCGAGTTGTACCTTCTCCCCGGTTTCCATCGCTTCAATGTAGATAGGCAAATTATGCACCTATGGAACCAGACTCGTCAGCTGGTGAGCTTGTGCTTCAGTTATACCTGCGACGCTGCCAGCCATAAGGTTTTGACAAGAGTAGTCGAAGAATGTTACACAGTCTTCATTCGTTTGTTCTGTCCAGACCGATCCTCGCTATATTGCCTGACACACCGTACTGCACCTTCCGGAGCTTCTGAAGCAATGTTGTCCTCTTCCGGTCACCTCACAGTTCCTTGTGGAAAGATTTTTGGGAGAGATTGAAAAACGGGTACAGCAGACATCCAACATTTCGTCCCATTTGTTCTATAAGAATTTCAAATTGCTCGCTCTCAAGTTGGCAAATGATGGAAAGACGTTTTTTGACGTCGTACAGGAGTCTTCTTCAAATAGTGTGACGTTCTCAGTTCCAACTCATGGGAGTTCCATCGTGAGAACCGTACCATTGTACACCGGTGTTAATTGCCACGGAGCTGGCACGCCGTTGCAAGATCTGAACATCGAGCGTAAGCGGGCTGTGCGGCAGTTTCACTCAGATAATTTTCCGACGCATATGAACAAAGCAGACGTCGTCTCCATGAAATAGTTCAGAACGGCAACCATAAGCAGAGAACCAGGGTACTTCAAAATCGAAAGCCTCAAATCTCATAGTCTGCGATCAAAACGATCATCCTACCAGGCCCGACAGAAGTATTGCGTTGCCGCACACTTCATTCCCGAGACATCCATATGCCCCATTTCTTCGGGAGATTGCGGGGGGCGGGTTTATAGTTAGCATTTGTACTACGGTGTTGTCAATGCTATTATAGAGGTTGTACTTGACGTTGAAGGAATGAAAGTCAACGCAGTCTTTGTAGATGTGAAGTGGGATCTGAACATGGTGGAAGCGCATGGGTTTGATCTGCTCTACTGCGAGAAGAAAGGGCGCAGAAACATCACGACAGAACACGTCAATTGCATTCAAAGAGTAGTCGGCTTTCTGGATCTCGATGGTAGAAGGTACTACCTCGACCCGTTTCGGTACCAAGACGATAACTATGCAGATGTTCTTCTGCAAGGCGTGATAAGAAGTTAACCTCGACTTGGTATTAGTAGTATGGTCGTTATTGAACAATTGGGTTACAGCTGCAATGTCCCACCACTTCTGATGAAGTACCTTGAGACCCGCACCAATAGGACGTTATTCGGGTACCTTTTGATGGCCTGCCGAACGTATACGTAGAACCTGCCCGATCTGTGCAGCAATCAGGTTTAATCGAGCAAGCCCGGTCCAGGCGCTCCCATCTTCCCCCTTCATCTGTTTACAGCGTTATAACATGCCAGCTGCGAGTTCCAGAATAGGTAGCGAAACCGTACATTTTGATAGTTTGTTTCTCATAGGTATGATCGAACAGATGTAGATACACGGCTTAATGATAAGCCGGAAGCACTTCCTTACCAGTCATTCCCCTGAGATTTTAGGGCGCTTCGACCGGTACTGGGTTATCTGTTGAGTAGAGCAGTGCTCGCACAAAACGCGCAAACACAAAAGATGTTAGAAAGGCACAGAGGCCTAGACGCAGTAGTAACTTACTTAGCTGCACTGCCCAAGATATTGGGTAAGGTTGATACAATAAGAAATTTGATGAACGCAATGTTGTCTTGGGTCGAGACACTGTCTGGCGTCTTGATGACCCTTTATATAGGGTTCTGAACCCTTCTAGTGGGCTCAGAAATGCATACTAACATAATAGTTACTATATTAACGCAGTGCTACTGCTACATGTAGAATAGAAGGTACCATCTGAGTGCAGAGAGCGCCCATTGGCTGATTTAGCACACGTGTGGTTGCACTAGAGCAATCCACGTGTGCCAAGTCACGTTGGGCACTCTGCTGTACGAACAGGTATGCAAAGCCAATGCATAATTACAATGTAGAACAACGCATAAAGCGACATCAATGCAAATCATAGCAGTCCCACTTCACACACTCCCCCACTGAACGGTTGGTACGCCGCGGCAACCGACTCGAAACGAATTACTGAGAATCATACTCGTCCTGAGAAGCATCGGACGGGAGTGAAACGCCACGAGGCGACGGGCATGGATAGCCTTCCAGGAGTAGCGGTTTCCACGAGAGACCAGAGTATAACGGGGATGAGATGCTTTGACCACCTTGCACGGTCCATAGAACTTCGACACGAAAGAAACCCACTTCACCGTACGGTTCAGAGCTTTCCCAACAGCGACAAGGATTTCATCTCCGACATTGAAACGATGAGCATGCTTGGAGTCATCCTAGCGACTAGGCTGCCACGTAACACGCGTAGCACGCTGGGGAAGGACGGCCAATAACTCGAGACGGCGTTCGAACAGCATGGCGTCTTCAATAAAGGAAATTGGATCCGTAGGGTGCATGCGAGGAATTGTACCGAACATTAGCTCAAACGGAGAGAATCTACCAACCAATTCGCGGCGGCGGTAGCCATAAACGACTTGATCTAAAGCCACGTCCCACTCTGAGCCTTCGTCGACGATAGTCTTAGCAGTGGCGCGTTTGATCGTTCCAACCATTCTTTCGGCTCTACCATTCGACATCGGAGCGTACGCGAGAACCGGCTTCAGCTGAATTCCATGCTTCTTCATAAGTTCTCGAATCGAACTAGCCAGAAAAGAGGTAGCGTTGTCAGACACAATGACACGGGGCGGACCAAAGGGAAGAATGATCTCTTTCTTCACGAAACTGAGAACAACTTCTGAGGTCGAATCTGGTGTAGCAATGGCGATAGGCCAACCGGTCACATGTTCTACTCCAATGAGGAGAAAGCGATTTCCAGAAGTGATAATAGGAAGAGGCCCGGCAAAATCCATTGAGAACGTGTCAAAGATGTTTGTCAGCGGAGCTCTCTGATCGGCTTAGTACGAGATCACTAGGGCCATCAACTGACATCCTACGCAATTCTGAACATATTTGTGAATATCATCATGAACGGTCGGCCACCAGAAGCGATCGACTATGAAATTCCTTGTGTCGTTCTTATCCCAATGTCCGATTTCACCATGGAACATTCGAATCAACGGAACGCGGTCACGAATCGGGGGAACCAGACGAATTCCATCTTTCGTCCTGCGGAACAAGAGGTCATTTCAAACAACAAAGTGCTTCACGGCACGCTTCGCAGCAGTGCGCAATTTCGGGTGTTTCTCATCCATCTCCAAGTTGCAAAGGTAGCGGCCGATGTTCGCGTAGTAGGGCTCGATGCCTTCAAATTCGGAGAAGCCAATCGAAGCAACCAAATCACCTTCTTCAACGGAGGTCTCTTCTTCTTCCGGATCGAGTGCATAACGAGAGAGATCATCGGTGGCATGATTCACAGCACCAGGACGATAGACGATCTCAAATTCATACTCGGCAAGAAAATCCAACCACCTGGCAAGACGACCGTGAACATCCTTCTTCGAGAACGCATGCTTCAATGCATTGTGATCGGTCATCAACTGGAACGGGATAGAAGAGAGCAAATAGATTCTGAACTTCTTCAAAGCGAAGATAACTGCTAGAGCTTCTTTCTCGCAGACAGAATATTTCTTCTCGGATGAATTCAAAGTCCTGCTCGCATACTAGATGGGGTGGAACATTCCATCTTCTTTCTTCTGCGCAAGAACAGCTCCGACTGCTACAGTGGATGCATCGGTTTCAACACGGAACGCACTCGAGAAATCTGGGAAGGCCAACACCGGAGGAGACGTAAGTTTCTCCTTCAACTCTTCGAATGATGACTTCATTTCCTCAGTGAACTCTAACTTCTTGTTCCCAGAGGTCGCGGAATGGAGAACGGTAGAGGATTCAGCAAAGTGCCTGGTGAATCGGCGATAGTATCCAGCCAAGCCAAGGAAACTGCGAAGCTCGGTTTTCGTAGTGGGAACTTGTCGAACGATCGAGACACGCAAGAGTGTTACGAGAGGTTTCCACCGACACCTGTAGCAACGTAATCAATTGCCTTGATCTACATCTTGTAAGGTGTGGCAATCTGTTTGCGTCTTCAGCATTCTACTGTCAGGGGACATTGTCCTCTGTCTGGATTTGGATCTTTATAAGACACCGCTCTCTCTCTTTGTGAGAGAGTCCACACACATCATCATAAACAATACGTCTGTGTTCTGCAAAGTGGAATATAGTCTGTTCGCTTTGGAAACTAAGCTAGTTTTGGGGCTATTTGGGGCGCGCGAGGGGGTAGCAGAGGCTGGCACTCAAAAAATTAAGAAATTTTGGAATATTAAATTCCATTTCGCGCAGTTTAGTTCTTGGGTCGCCTAGTTTTTGTAGAGGTTCTACTTCGCCGCACCACCCCATTCACTCTTTTCCGCGACCCTCTCTCAAAACTGCATTCGTGCTAGTTTGCGTTTCCATTTTTTTTTTGTTGCAATGCCAATTGCAACTCATCCCACCTCAATCATCCCATCACTTCTTCCCAGTCCACACCACCCCCGCTCTTTACCCATTTCTCGCCCATCACGCGTTCGCATCCTCCCTCTCCGTCTCCGCCATTTTGTAGAAGTCAGGTGGACAACCCTCCCCCTTCTCGTATACCCGCCTCGCCCAAAACGGCTTCACATCCCTCCCATCCTTCTCTCCTCCTGTCCCTCAGAATCCCCTTCGCAGTCCGCGCCACCTCCGCCGCACTCCTAAACCCAGTCACCACCGGATCTCCGACTCCCTCCCGCGGCACCTCCTCCACCACCTTCTTCATCTCCTTACGCCTCTTCTTCAGACGGCTCTTCACATCCCAACCCCACCACCCTTTGTCTTCGGTGTCACAGGAGACCCCTTCTGCACCGCCACCCTTCCCACACTTCCCTTCTCCGCCTTTCCCTCCACACCTCCTTTCGCCGTCTCTTCTTCCACCAATCTTTGCCTCTTGCCCAGCTCCTTCACCTCCTTCTCCAGCACGTCCAACCTCTCGTTCAGAACCCTATTCTCCTCCCGCAACTCTCCAACCTCCCTTCCCGCACACTCCACTATCCCATACACATGATTTCTCATCTCCACTCCCAATACCGACAACGAATTCCGCAGGCTCGAAATCGCCTCAACCGAAACACCACTACCACCCCCACTCAGCACCACACCGCCCATTTCCGTTACAATCTCCACAATTCCATCGTCCAGTTGCTCCTTCATCACCAACCCCAACATCCCCACCCTCGCCTTCATCTCCCCACAAACCGCATCTCCCTGTCACCCTCTCCGCCCCCACTCTCTATCTGGTCTCCAACCTCTAACTGACTCAGATGCACTGCACCCTTTCTCTCCATTGCGACCCCTTCCACCTCCAATTCTACACCCTTCTCCACCTCATCACCATCCCCCCTCCTCGCCTCACACTTTTTTCCTTCATCGGCCACTTCCTTCTTCTGCGACATCCGAGCAGCCGCCGTAATCACGTCCTCTTCCGCTTTGGTGACGGCGTCGGCGGTACATCCTTCCCCTCCAACAGCGCCAACAGCTCCTCATCCTTCACGTATCCGTTCGACATCTTCAGAAGAAGAAGTAGTAGTTGGATCGAAGTTTCCACTGCGATACAGTGCATTCGAGCTAAACTGTGCTGTCCACCCCACTGTCCAACACACGGGCTAT
>VCMS01000451.1:45887-59649 GCA_022539475.1 Gracilaria domingensis | reverse complement strand
TCTCGGAACCATTCAGACGGCTTGATGCTGTGGCGCTTGAGGTTATCGGAGTTCGATTTCACAGTTACGCTACAAAAAAGGAACGTTGAATCTGCAGGCAGAATGCACTCTCCCGCTTGGGAACAAATGAGAAGCGTCACCAGTTGACGATCTGGAAGCATACCATGCTTATGTGGAAGAGAAAAGCAGTTGGGTCGAATCTTTGTCGGATGACATCTGAGACGCATCCTGCTCACTCTTTTTTGGTATGAGAAGTGGATCCGTTGACTGGATCTTTTGTACCCATCACTCGCGAGGAGATGATCCGAGAACAGCAAACGGATGAGTTTTGTACGCGAATTCGCGCTTCGTCTCAATGGAGGAGATCGTATACCTTTTCAGGTTAACGATCAGGGGTACCTGGTTAGGTTGGTTGAAGCGTATACCCAAATTGTGGTCCATACTCGCTGAAAAACCGTGTGTTGGTCATGACACACTATGTGAAGGTAGGAGCCACCCAGGAGGTCGAAAACTATACTTGAACCTGCGTAGGGATTTTACTGGCGTCAATGGCATTGGACTGCTACGCAGTACGACGCTCTTGCACGAGTGCGCTAAGAATAACGTGAAACTTCGTAAGTACTCGAAGAAAGTTTACGCTGTTCCAGCACGGTCTCCTTGGAGTTTATCGCTATCGGATATCTTAGGTGAATTGATCAGAACCGCAAGAGGTAATCGATACTTTCTGGTTATCACCGATCGGTTCTCTAAGTTGGTACGGACAGTCCCGCTGAAACGGATTACGGCCACCGTGGTTGCACAAGCTTTTGTCACCCACTGGGTCTTTGTGTACGGTCACCGGTTCATCTATTATAAGTAACGGTTTACAGTTCACGTCGAAGTTTTTCCAGGACGTCTGTCGGATCTTGAGTGTCAAGAATCTATTTACGACCACCTACCACCCCAAACAAATGGTCAGGTAGAACGATTTAACCGTACCATGCTGAATGCATTAAGATCTTATGTGGCAGATCATCCTAAGGATTGGGATTTGTATACGGACGCTATTACGTATGCGTACAACACCAAGTCCACGGGTAACGAAGCTAGCACCTTTTGAGTTGGTATTGTCAAGAGTACCGCCACCGGTTGCAATCGAGGCTCAAGAAACGCTTTCTACGTACCCGTCTGTTGGGTTATACAGGAACGCTTGGAAGGATTGGTTAACCAAAATGGTACCGGTCGCTCGCACAGCGATGGATAAGGCGCAGGCCGCTTATAAGCGCAACTTCGATGCGAAGGTTAAGACCCCATTACCAAAGGTCAAACCAGACGATATGGTATTTCTCCGCAAATAATACTATAATCCGGAGAAGGAACGCGCCACAAGCTCTCGCCTATGCGGAAGGACCCTACAAGGTTATTTCCGTCACGGACGATACCGTAGTATTGGATATCAATAATCTCCACGAACGGATATCGTTAGACCGTGTCGCGCTGACCCCACCACCCTACGTTCACGTTAACACCCAACTGGGTGAAGCTACAGGAGACGAACAGGTCGTATCTTCGCACCCTGCGACTCTCCGCCCTGATCGCGGCTTATCGGATCTACCGAAGTCAGAATCACCCACGCGGGTATCACAACCCGTTGCGGGAGACGAAGAGGAAAACTCAACTAGAGTTGACCCCCACCGGACGTCGTGGCTCCCGTGCCACCGCCTAAGGAGGGGGAGGAAAGTACGGAACCCGTTACACCGGCGCCGCACGGTCACACTGTGTCGCAAGGTACCGCAACTAATCTCGCGGTCTCTACCGATAGCGTTGTGGTGCGCCGTGGCGCTGTACCTCGTGGTGATACTCCGTCGAGTTCGTTGAGCGATGCGCTGGAAACGACACGACCCACCCAAGGGGTACACACCGCTGTGGATAACGTAACCCCGTCGGGAACACCACAACTGAGTGAGGTCACCACCCGCAGAGCGGAGAAGACAGTATCTGTAGACCCGGGCTTCCCGGAGAACGCAGAGCCGCAAGCGGTAGATCAGCTCAATGTTACCGACCGGTGTTAACCACGCCGTGGTTTGAGGAAACGAGAAGTCGTACTTACACGCGTATTATTTGGGAAAACAACCTTGGAAAGGTGAAGTACGAAGTACGAGTTTGGAAACCGTCGATGGTGCACCCACGCCGCGTGGCAGAAGACTCATGACACACCCAAGTGGAGAGTAACACTTTGTGTGACGTGGTGACGTACGGAGAGCACCGCCGACGCGGGGAACTGCTGACAGTAAGTCGCGTGCGCGAGTACCACACGTGCACGGTGCGCGATGTACGGTCGCCAACCGTAGGCGAACGGACACCTGTTAGGGTAACTCGTGGCTCACACGTGCCATCGCCTGGCCAACCAGAAGGCCGCGATATGCACCGTGATTGGTCAATCCGCCTCCATGGCGCACGAGCGAGACCCTGCCCGTTCTCCGTCGCACGGACGATCCTTCTGGATAGCAAGAGGGAGCTCAGAATCCCGAAGCTACCGTTGGACGGTCGGAAGCTCAACCAAAACGAGCCGAAGCTCGTCAGACTCAAGAAGGAGAGTACTTCAAGAAGAACCTTTCAGGTTGAAGATTGGACGCTCCTGGCGTAAGTTGTAGTTGTCGCGCAGCGAGGAACTCCTAGTGAGTCGTGACTGGTTAAGTCCAAGAGGAACCCTCTAGAGGTTAGCCGGCCACCACCTCGCCACCCTCGAAGGTACGAAACCACAATGGGTGAAGGAGAGCAGTCAAACACCGAGGTGTACCCGCAGGAATACGTGATCGAACGTATCGTACGTCATGTTATAGACCCCGATGGGACGGTACTGTACCAAGTGCGATGGTATGGCTACTACGCCGAGGAGGACACCATGGAGCCGGTCGAGCACCTACCTAGGTCGAAGATCGTTTCATACCACCGTCGCACTCGGTCAGCCTTGCCGTCCAACCTGGACCAAGCCCAGGTGGGATAAGAACCGTTCCCGGTGAGGAGCTTTCAACTATACCGCGATGCGGAAGACTCAGAATGGAGAGTTGACCCCTTCTGTGTGGGGTGAATGAAGGAAGAAGACCAATGAAGCGGTGAAGACTGAACTAGAGGAAGTGAGAAGAAAGAAAGAAGAGCATACCGAAATGCCGGTTGTACCGATTTAAAACGGTTAGAGTAGAAGAAGCACCAAAGAAGTGAAGTACACTTGAACACAGTGTGAGTGAAGAAGTAATCGAAGATCGATCAAGTTCGTAGAGAACAGGCAAAAGGGTGAAGGGAAAGTTACCACTAGATGGTTTTACTGTTTCTATCTTATACTAAGGACCAAGTCCTCCAGCCCTGCTGGTCATCTTACACCCCCGATGAGTGACCGGCACCGCCGCTACCGGAGGGACCCTGCGAAGGGTGCGGAACGGCGTAAGCCGGTATCCCTGCCATAGTGGTGAGATGATCGGGCACGATAATTCCAGCGTTCTGGAGACTGGCGCGCAACATCGCGATGTTCGCCGGAGAATCTCCGGAGCGACCGGAGCTGTCGGGGCCGGAAGGACCGAAGGAACGGTAGCCGCTACAGGGGCCGGACCCACCACCGAACACTCGCTTGAGTCGGAACATTCCAACCCACAGGAGCCTGGGGTACCCCGCCGCTGGCGTGCAACACCTGATTCGCCGCCGGTAGGTCGTTCAACAACTCCTGGTCCATCTCGACGAGTGCTTCCGCCGCCTCTCCACCAGTATCCATGTTCGGATCATCCAGATCCACTGGGGCGACCCAGTTGTCACTGAACATGAACCCAACGGGGTGACTGTCTGGAATCGACCGTGGCTGGTTCGCTGCCCACTCGGCATACGCGCTAGTCGTCATCGTACCCTCCCATGGGTCGTAATACACGAAATCTCCTGCTGTGGGATGTCTCCTACCGGGTGAGCGGTCGTAGTGACGACGAGGACCTTTCCCGCGTTGCGAACGGGGCACCGTTTCCCAATCGACTCCATCGATAACATCCAAGATGTAATGGATCTCATCCACGTTCTCTTCGGACCCCAAGGGAGTGTGCAAATCCAGCGAGCGGATAATGCTGCGAAGCATCGGCGGAATATACCAAACACGGTAGTTGTCGTAAGCCTCCCAGAGGAGAAACGCTGCTACGCGTGCCGCCCACTCGCCGGCTACGAGACCCCACCATCCTGAACGCGGATCGCTGATCAATCGGGAGCCGATGTAACTCAAGCACGGAGGCAGTTCTGCAAAACACCCTTTGGGTACCTCCACATCACGCCACCAATCTGGTAGAGGAGGGAACCGTCCAACAAAGGCATGCGGTCTGTACCTCTTGGTCTCGATATTCGGGTACGGAATCAGATACCCATGACGGGAACGAGCTTTCCGCTCAAACCGAATGCGGTTGACGAACCCACCCTGGGAAGCGTTCTTGCGAAGATAACGGAACTCCGCTCGGAGTATGGGCCGATTCCAGCACAACATCAACCTCGATGTGGTCGGGCCATCGCCAGCGTACCACGCATGGTCGAAAGTCGCCAAGTTGTCTCCATATCGGACTTCACCGAAAGTACGGTAGAACGGAGTATCGGACCCATATGACGGTGGAACCAGGTGCTCGAGGTGCACTCGACTGAGTCTCTTGTACGCCAACTTCGCGTGTTCCGCGCGCGCGGTGTTCAGGTTCTCACCCTCGCGGGTATCGTACCGGAGGAGCATCGGGTCGATCGCTATACGAACTTTCCATTCTGGGGATTGCACTACCGCTAACGGCAGTCCGCACGGTAGGAAGCCGTTTTCGGCATACGACTCCAGGAGAGTGTCATCGTTAACAGCTACCGGATGAAACCACGGTGCACGGCTGAACGCAAACCCATCACGGAGTGGATCGCGTACTGCGAGAGATTCCCTCGATATCCAACCAGCTTGGTTCGCCATCAGCGGCATCGCTTGCGCTGAATTCCATAACGGAACGTTCACCGGGACCATCGGTTGAGACTGAGGCAGTGGAGCCGTCGCAGAACCCGGCTGAGGGTAGTTCGACGCGCTCGCCTGACCCGTCGGGTGATGAGGAAACTGATTCGGGTTCATCGGAATGACAGATGATGTACTGTGATCGAGTTCGGATACTTGAATACTCTGTTGGCTTGAGTGTGTATCGCGCTTGCGAGGTATAGAAACCGAGGAGTTGGTACCGCTCATGATTGTGACGTATTTACGTACTTGCGTTTCGCACAAAACTTCAGCCTCGAAGTCGTTCTCGGCTCTAAGGAGGGGGAGATGTAGAGCAACGCATTTTGCGTGATTATCAGGATGATGCGCCTCATATACTCGCGGGAGTGATACGAGGATGCACTCGAAGAGTTATGAGTTGGACCCAATTTTGGCGGTTACTTTTGGAATGGCTTTCCCACAGTTACCTGTAATCAGGGTTGCCATTGCTGGCCAATACCGCTAGGTGGACGCGTGTACTACACCACCGTGTGTGTGCATATTACGGGACAATAGGTAGTGCACCTGAGGTGCCTGACACTGGGCTAGCCACGTGTACGGACCCCTGCGGGTGTGCACCACGTGTACATAGTTAGTTTACACCTACTTAGGTGAGCTCGACCTCGTCGTCGCGAGCACCTTTGTAAAGTCAACCCGAGCACTTCTAAGTGAACTCTTTGTCGAGTAGCGCTCTCCTGAGTGGACTCTACACGAGTGAGGCTCTGGCGCCAACCGCCTACGTGGGTTATCACTCTCGCGAGTATGGCCACGTCTGGTTAGGGTGGTCCTACCCTCTCGGTACCTTTGAGGAACATCTGTCGTTGATGTCGGGACCTGAGGGTCGTACCGAGGAGGTATAGGACTAGATTACGAAGTGATCCGACTCTGTATAGAGTTTTGCCGTGTTTGCGGAAACCCGTGCGTTACCGTTGGAGGATCTCACCCCGCTCCGGTCACAGTGCCGAGGAGGCCCTACCCGTCGCGTGTGGGTGTTGTTTGGTTGTTGTTTTCTGTTGCTTTCCCTCTCGGGACTACACCTGTCGTTGGTCGTGTTTCATCGTTGCCGATACCACCCCGTCTCTGGAGTTTCTCATCGTTTCCTCACCACGTGGCCTAGCACCTCTGTAGGTATAGCCAGTTGCCACTTCGGCCTTACAACCGAGTTACGGTGGTACAGAGGGCTCTGTCACTGGTCTGCCATCTCTCACGAGAGCGGACCTTCGGACAGTCTGGTGGGTTTCACTCTTCCGAGTTTGCCCCACACCTCCGGGCATGGAGGGCCCGAGGTACGTATACCTCCCTCAACCCACTGGTGTAGCTTCGTTAGGACCACGGGGTGGAGACCCTGATGGAGATTCGTCAAGCTCAGAAGACGAGCGTCGACGCAAACCAAATGGTAAGAAGAAGAAAACCAAAAGGGGAAAGAGAAAGAGTCGCCGGTCCGACTCGGACTCTTCGTCCTCATACACAGATTCGGATTCGTCAGGAGACGACGACCGTAAAGGTTCACGACGCAAGAGGAAGGACTCTCGCCAGAAGAAAGGAAAGAATGCCAGCAAGGGTAAGACCGAAAGGTACAATGATTCGGACTCAACTTCCGACGAAGAGACTGACCTAGAGGTGCTTACACCGCTCAACGATTTATTCACCAAAGCGGTTGACTATCGTACCTATAGGTTGGAGAACAGACAGGCTGAGTATACCAAAGAGGTAGCTCAGAAGATAACGAAGCATCATAGGAAGCTTCGTTTCCAACTGGGTGAGACTCGCTTTAGCGGGGATGACCCTATTGCGATCATTGACTTCCTTCAGAGGTTCAAGATCGCTTGTGACCAGAATGGGTTTTCAGAGGCAGCAGCCATGTGGTTGTTTCAATTCTACCCAACTGGTCAAACTGGAGCGTTGCTCCATAGCCGCCTCCAAGGGAACACCATGGCGGTGGACGAAGACCAAACGGAAATGTTGACGACATACCCACAGGTGGTCAACTTCCTACTGGAAACCTATGCAACCGATGAGGTTATTCAGGAGGCGTACGCAGAGGTGCTTGCGTACCGCCAGCGCGCGGGACAAACCGAATTGGAATTCGCTCGCTCCCTATGGGCATTAGCCTCCCGCTGTGGAAGCGTCTTTACTACCAAAAGGTTGAAATCGATGTACGCCAACAACGTGGCGAAGTCTATCCGATCACAGGTTCGCCACTACCTAGCTACCAACCGCACGGTCGATTACAACGCACTAGCCCGCCATGCACAGGGACTAGGCGACACCGTTCGGTCAGGGGCCAGGAAAGACTCCGCACCACTTGGCAAACCATCGAAGGAGAAAGGAAAAACCAGGCGGTCAGTGTTTGACGTAGAGGAAGAGGAGACCACTACGGATTAGGCATCCACACAATACGCCTCCCAGGGTCACCCAGTCCACTTGGTGCACGCACAACCGACAACTCGATCGCACGGTAACACCTCCTGGTCCAGCTCGCTATCCAGCGAGCCACCCTCGAGGCAAACCTCAGCTCCACCATCACAGGTATCCGTACCGGTCAGTCCAGTCCTAGCGGTGCCATTCAACCAATATGGTGATAGAGGACCACCCCCGCAGCAACGGAGTGTAGCACCGACTGGAGGTCGTACCCCATCACGCGCGTCGTCGCTCGCGATGAAGGACCCCACAACCGGTAATCTCCTCTGCTGGTTCTGTTTATCGCCTCACCACTTGGCAACAGCGTGCCCAAGTGTGGCTCCGTAGAACAGAAACGCTCTCCTGACTGCTCGCCAGCAGAACCACCAGGATATATTTGGGCCCACGGCGCGAAGCGCAGGCACAGGACACGCAAATGCGCGCCCCGATGCAGCCACACCTCATCAGGTACACATCATTACGGAGCAGGACCAAACGGATCCCGTCCCGCATGCAGAAAACGCCGAACATTTGGGATAGAGGCCTTCCCCAACTGTCCGAAGACGGAAGGCCTTCCAGAACCAAGTGGTGCAAGTATGGACAATTACCCATTGGTTACAGGGGAGGAGAGCCTCATGGACGGCACCGAACCGATATGCTTTCTCAATCATAGTAACTATAAGGTAAACGTCACCCTCGGGTTTATTTCTAACCACTTGGTACCATGCGTCACTGTCCTAGACACCGGGGCAGGACCTAATCTGGTGAATGCCAAACTACTAACTAACAGACAATTTAATAAGCTTCAGCCATGTACACTAACTAACCCACTGGTTGACGCCAATAACAGACCACTAACCGTCATAGGCGCGCTTATCATAATGGTATTGATTGACACTATGAAGTTCCGAGTCCGTTTCATCGTCGTTAACCAACTGGCAACAGACTGTATCCTCGGGACGACTTTTATACACCAGGACGTCAGGGCGATTTTCCCACGCTCCAAGACGGTGCTGTTCCACAATGGTCCCCGTATCGCCATCATTGGTAACCACAAGGGTGCCTCTCCCACGGAGAAAAGCATTAGCTACCAACTCGTTCCGGAAAATACACTCTCCAACAAGGTGCGACTGGCAAAGGCGGTAACGATACCGCCTATGAACCACTTAGTAGAGAAGGTGACATGCCAACAACCTGGTCTGCTATCTATTCAGAACCACTCTCGGTTGGCCGAACGACCTATGATCTTAATGGCAAATGGTATAGTCGATAACATACCGACAAAACCGTTTCAGGTCTAGCTGAGTAACTTCAGCAACCGCCCGGTTAAGTTGCCAAAGCACACCGTAATTGGTCTGGCCCTACCGGCTCCTCGTACGATCTTTACGATCAAACCACAATGGTCCCACGAGGTCGTTGACGCTAAGGAGGGGGAGGCAGTGCCAACTCGCCGCAAACAGACCATATGGTGCAGCGACTAGCTGAGCGAGAAGACTCGAAACTGGAGCTCGACCCAGTGACCAATTGGAAAACGGAAGTGAATATAGGACTTGAAGGGGAAGAGCTCAGAGCTCCGATCCTCGGACTCTTAGAGCCATTCAGTACCATGTGGTATGGTAAGCTGGGAGCCATTAAGGCCACCCTGCGTAGGATTGACCTCAAACCGGACTCCCGTCCCATCCGCCAACAGCCAGACCGCGCGGGACATAAGGCCCGTAAGGTAGAGCTGGAGGAGGTAGAGCGGATGCTCCGAGAGGGTGTTATAGAGCCGGCAGACTCGTAATGGGCTAGCCTTGTAGTGCTAGTCCAAAAACGAGGAGAGACCCATATGAGGTTTTGTATTGACTACAGAAAACTCAACGCCGTAACGGTGAGGGACTCATATCCCATCCCGAGGATGGATGAATGCATCGACTCCCTAGGAGATGCGAACATATTCACCACACTGGACGCGAACTGCGGCTATTGGCAGATCGAAGTACCAGAGGTTGATCGTGATAAGACTGCGTTTGCAGGCCATGCAGGCCTGTATCGCTTCTTAGGTATGCCGTTCGGTTTGCGAAACGCCCCAGCCACCTTCCAAAGAGCATTAGACATCATACTGTCTAAGTTGAAGTGGACTACCGCATTGGTATACATAGATGACGTATACATCTACTCGCGATCCATTGAGGAACACTTCTCACACGTCCAAGTGGTATTGCGATTGCTACAGGAGGCAGGCGTGACCCTCAAACTACGAAAGTGTATGTTCTTCAACCAAGAGATATAGTACCTTGGGCATACAATAAGCCCCGGGAAACTCGAAGTGGCCGAACGGAAAATCCAAGCGGTACAGGAAGCGAAGCTCTCTACGTCGCAAACGGACATACGATCCTTTATAGGTCTATGTAACTTCTACCGGCGGTTCATCAAGGGTTTTGCAAAGATAGCTGCCCCCCTGAACCGGAGGTTGCAGAAGGGGCAACCCACACACTTTGACCACTTGGAAGAAGACGAGGTAGAGGCTTTCCACACATTGAAAGCAGTGCTTCTCTCCCCACCGGTACTGGCACTGCCCAAAACGGGACTCCCGTATACGCTGGACACAGACGTGTCGGACGCCCAAATAGGTTGCTGCCTCATGCAGGAACAGGAGAGCGACACGCTCGCACCAATTGGGTACTGGAGTAGAGCACTGAACCAAGCAGAGCAGAACTACACCGTAACCGAGAAAGAATGCCTAGCGGTTGTTTGGAGTATGCTCATGCTACGTCCTTACCTATATGGTGTGCGCTTCACGCTTCGAACGGATCATGACTCCTTGAGGTGGATATTAGGTTTGGCGGACGCATCGGGTCGTCTGGCCCGATGGCGTCTGAGACTCTCGGAGTTAGACTACGATGTACAGTACCGCCCCGGGGTCAAGCACCGAGTGGCGGATGCAATGTTCCGGTTGAATACCGAAGGATTGGACACTGACCCAGTGGACGACGACATTCCATGTTTTACAATATAATCAGCAAACCACGAGGTCAACGAAGTTCTGAAGGGATACTGGCATGATGACAGTACGTACCAAGTGGGAGTGGACACTCTCCTCCCTGTGGAAGAAGGGGAACACGCTCCAATTACCCGTGAGGAATTCCTACGCGAACAATCGGCCGATAGGTTGTGCAAAACGCTCGCTGACGTACTAGGAAAGAAGGATTCTCAGTTCGACGTCGACCACAATGGGTACCTCATCAGACGCTCACCTTTAGACGGAGCTCTCCAGAAGGTCGTACCTGAGTCATTGAGACAAAGGGTGTTGTATCTGTCACACAACCCACGGCTTTCGGGACACCCTGGAGCCACGCGGTTGTACTATACCCTTCGGAGGCAATTCTACTGGCCGCACATGGCTAACGACGTATATACTTATGTGGCTCAATGCAATTCGTGCATTAAGACCCGAGGTGGTGTGAGGAAGCACAAGAAGTACGTGAAGCTATTCCCGGCGGCGGGGCCCCTGGAATTCGTCGCGATGGACATACTGGGGCCCCTAACAAAGACCTCGGAGGGTTTTTGCTTTGTAGTAATCATAACCGATAGGTTCACGAAGCTCACCAGGGCCATACCCGTGAAGAACCCAACGGCAACGACACTGGCGACAGCCTTCTTGGAGAACTGGGTCTACCCATACGGTGCTTCTATGTACCTACTGACCGATAATGGTTCGAACTTGGTTTCTAAGTTCTTTGAGGCGGTTTGCACCATGCTAGGGGTCAAGCACTACTTTACTACGGCCTATTATCCGCAAACAAACGGCCAAGTGGAACGGTTCAATAAGACTCTAATGGCACGCCTACGGCACTATGTCGAAGAGCACCAAACCACATGGTCGGAGTATGTCCAACCATTGACATATGCGTACAGCCTCCAGGTCCACGGGGTCACCCAAACAACCCCGTTTGACCTGGTACTTTCACGAACACCACACGGCATTATCGTCTAGCCCGGACCCGACCGCTCGGAAGCGGCAGGGACACTCACACCTGCGAAGGTCAAGCGAAAGATACTCCGGAAGTTACGCGCCGCTTTGGCTGCTGCCAAAATCAAAATGACAGCAGCCCAAGAACGGTATAAAGCAGATTATGACCGGACGGTGCGCAGAGTAACCAAAGTGGTAGCGGGAGACATGGTCTTCCTCGACGAACCACCAAAAGGTAAGCGACCGACCCCAGCGGAGATGGAAGACGACACCCGCATTGAGGAGGATATTAAATCTAAACTACTACCCAAGTCGACGGGACCATATAAGGTGATTCGCTCCGATGACCATTCCGCTACGGTCATAATGGATGGCTTGGAGAACACCGTCTCTATCGACAGGATTGCCAAGGCCGCACAAAAGACGGCACCGCATACACAAACAATAGGTGAGCCAACTCAGAGGGAAGTGCAAAGGGTAGAAACGTCTCCCATAGCCCCTCCTCTGACGAGTCGGCCGAGCGGTCAACCTTCCATCAGTGCCGTAACGGCTGATCCCACAACCCAGGTGGCACAGGAGATCGAGCCACGGCGAGACCAACAGGTCACACCACCCACGAGGAGCCATGCACCCCAAGACCAAACGGAAGAGCCACACCCTCAAGTAGACACTCAGGAGTGTGCTATTGACACCATTGTAGGTCACGAACACACCACAAAGGGTATCCGCTACAGGGTAGGATGGTACGGATGGTCGCCAAAGCACGACTCTATGGAACCACCTGGTCATATCCCTAACAACTTCATCATCCGATACTGGCGCAAACAAGGGCGAACGCCCCCACCAACTGGGACTGCTTCGTGTGGTACGCATCGCTAAGGAGGGGGGGAATGGTTTAAGCCGTTGAAGGCCAAGCGCCACATGGAATACTAACCTACTAACCTAACAGGAAAATGGAAAGAGATCATAACGCACAACGCTAGATACTTTATTAGTCGAGAAGGGCCCACGAGAGCTAACCACGAGGTAACTCAGGAGGTCTTGGCAGAACCACGGCCACATCCGCGACCACGACCGGTCCCGCGACGGCGCCCACGGCCACGAGAGGTACGGCGAGACGACGCGGAACCTCCACGACCAGAAGACATCGACATAGGACCGGCGGAGCTTCCGCCTCCGCCGCTAGCGGCGCTCGCTGGCGCACCAGCACTTGGTAACGGAGTAGAGGCAGAAGGCCCTACTGGGGTGTCCGCTGCTAACTACCGGCATGGTGTTCGCAGGATCAGTGGGTGGATAGAAGGAAGGCGGCAAGCTAGTCGGAGGGATATCGCCAGAGGTCGGAGGAGGAGCAAGACCGCTGGAAGGCCCTGCACCAAGGGTCAGACCAGGTGGTGCCCCAACTCCCGAAGGCCCAGGACCAGCAAGCGCCATCGGAGCACTGGACGACGACGGAAGCGGAGCCGAGCGGAAACCAGTTTGGAAACCACTTGGTGCTCTCATCCCAGTACTGGCGGAGGGAGAGGAACGTTATGAGGACCAAGCGGTGTATGTAAGGGTGCCGAAGGATCTGCACCAGGAGCTCCACCGGGCGGTTGATACGTTCCGAGACCACCAAAGCCTACCATCTGGGTCGCAGGCGCCGGAGACGTCGGGGCATACGGGTTGAAACTTTCCAAAGGGGGTCGATGCAGGGGTGCATGGCCTTCCACGAGGTTGCTCAGCTGATCAACATAGGCAATCACCTCACGGTAGAGATTGCGCTGAAGTAGTCGCGGAACTGCCGCAACTCGTTAGTGCGCCGCTCATGGTGAGCGACCACGGGAAGCAAGTTTCTCAAGGTACCCACCGCGGTGAGGATGTCGTTTGGACCAGACGGTTGAAGTGCACCATCGACGCGTGGTTGCAGAGCGTGCCAGAGCGCCCTAATCGCAACGCTGTCACCACCTGGGGGCTATGGGGCTGACGGAGCGAAGTGAAACCATCGCGGAAGGCCCATGGTTCCCCGGCCGGGGAATGCGCCGCTGCGTGAGCATTAAGAGGACCACTAGGGATGGGAGCGCCACACTGGTAGAGGGATGGCGTGTACGGGAGCCGAGAGGTAATGCAGGGGACTCATAGTCTCGTGCAGCACCAGCATGGGTTATCATCGTCAGCCAAGGTGGGTACCTCGCAGCACGATGCTTGTTCTGCAAGGCACTCATGCTCTGTACCTCAGGATCATAGACGTCCCAACTTGAGGGTCGACTCCAATTGTGTTACCTCCACAGCCTTGAGGGTAGTTGTCGAGTGGCTGAGCAGGTATACTTCGTACCTTCCCACAATTGGCGGCAAGCCCATCGCACGAATGTTCTCAATGACATCAGTTCGGGTATGTGGAAGATACGACCAACTGGTTTAGTACCGCTGATGCCGAC
>VCMS01000451.1:0-41735 GCA_022539475.1 Gracilaria domingensis | reverse complement strand
CCTGCGCCTTATTCATCGCTGTGCGAGCGTACCGGTACCATTTTGGTTAACCAATCCTTCCAAGCGTTCCTGTATAACCCAACAGACGGTACGTAGAAAGCGTTTCTTGAGCCTCGATGCAACGGTGGCGGTACTCTTGACAATACCACTCAAAAAGTGCTAGCTCGTACCCGGTGGGACTTGGTGTTGTCGCATCCGTAGTAGGTCGCGTATACAAAATCCCAATCCTTAGGCATGATCTGCCACATAAGATCTTAATGCATTCAGCATGGTCGGTTAAATCGTTCTACCTGACGCATTTGTGGGAGGTGGTAGGTGGTCGTCAAATAAATTGTGACACTCAAGATCCGACAGAACGTCCTGGAAAAACTGTCGACGTGAACTGTGACCCGTTATCTGATAATAGCTGAACCGGTGACCGTCCTACAAAGACCAGTGGGTGACCAAAGCTTGTGCAACCACGTGGCCGTAATCCGTTCAGCGGGACTGTCCGTACCAATCTAAGAAAGCGATCGGTTGATAACCAAAGGTATCGATTATCCTCTTGCGGTTCTGATCAATTCACTAAGATTATCGATAGCGATACAACTCAAAGGAGACCGTGCTGGGAACAGCGTTTTATACTTCTCGAGTACTTCGAAGTTTCACGTTAATTCTTTAGCGCACTCGTGCAAGAGCGTCGTACTGCGTAGCAAGTCAATGCCACTTGACGGCCAGTAAAAAATCCCTACGCAGGGTCAAGCTATTAGTTTTCGACCTCCTGGGTGGGCTCCTACTTCACATCGTGTTGTCATGACAACACACGTTTTGCAGGCGGACGTATGGGACCACAATTTGGTAACGCTTCGACCAACCTAACCAGGTACCCCTGATCGTTAACCTGAAAGGTAAACGATCTCCTCCATTGAGACGAGCGCGAATTCGCGTACAAAACTCATCCGGTTGCTGTTCTCGGATCATCTCCTCGGGAGTGATGGGTACAAAAGATCCAGTCAAGGGATCCAACTTCTCAGAAGTGAGCAGGATGTCGTCACAGATGTCATCCGACAAGGATTCGACCCAACCTGCTTGTTCTTCCACCATAAAGCATGGTATGTCCAGATCGTCAACTGGTGCCGCTTCTGCATCTGTCCCCAAGCGGGAGAGTGCATCTGCCTGCAGATTCAACGTTCCTTTTTTGTACGTAACTGTGAAATCGAACTCCGATAACCTCAAGCGCCAACGCATCAAGCGTCCTGATGGTTCCGAGATTTCCATGAGCCATCGGAGGAGATGAGTGGTCCGTATGTACCGTAAAATGGTTGCCCATAAGATATGGCCTCAGTGTAGTTAGAGCCCATACAACGGCTAAGCACTCTTTTCCGAAACTGAGTAGTTACGTTCGTGTACGTTCAAGGATCGCGACCAGTATCCAATTGGATGTCTCACGCCGTCTTCCGTGACCTGAAACAGGGCGCAACCAACCTGGTGTGCATTGGCGTCAGTGTCTACTTCGAATGGAAGTCCTAGCTTAGGCAAAGCCAAGATTGGCGGTGACGTTACTGCGTCAATTAATGCCGAAAAGGCAGACGCTTCCGCGTCGCCTAGGGGTTCCAGTTGAACTGGTTGACCTTTTCTCAAAAGGTGGTTAAGGGGGTCCAATATCTGCGAAGTTCGGGACAAAACGCCGATATACATTACAAAGACCCAGAAAACTGCGGAGTTCCGTTTGTGTCGTAGGGTGTTTCGCTTCCTTCAGCGACTTCACGCGAACTGCGTCAACTGAGAGCTGTCCAGGTCGAATGATATGCCCTAGGTATTTGACAGAATCTGTGAAGAACTCGCACTTCTTGAGTTTCAGCGTAATGCCGCGTCCCTGAGGACTCTCATGACGTCCCGGACGTGTGTTAAGTGGTCATCAAGGTTATCGGAGAACACGATGATATCGTCAAGATACACCAAGCAGGTCTTCCACTTGAATCGAGCCAAGAGGATATCGATAGCACGTTGAAACGTAGCCGGTGCGTTGTTAATCCGAACGGCATTCGCTTAAACCGGTACAAACCTTGGTGGCACACAAAAGCAGTTTTGTCCTTATCCTTTCACGGATCGGAACTTGCCAGTATCCCCAATTGGCATCCAAGGCGGTGAACACTGTAGCACTCCCAAGCGAGTCAATGTATTCGTCCATCCTGGGTATGGGATAAAGTCTTTGACGGTGACCGAATTTAGACGACGGTAATCAATACAGAATCGCCACGATCCGTCCGCTTTTGGAACTAGCACCACGGGTGAGGCCCAAGCGGATTGAGCCGCCTCTATGACGCCAGCGCGTAACATCTTCTCAATTTGAGATTGCTCTTCTTCCCTAGCTTTGGGACCAGCCCGGTATGGGTGTTGGGAAATGGGGCTAGTACCTGGAAGTAGGTCAATACGGTGTTCCGTGATTCCAATTGTCCCGAGGGATCCATCCCACATGGGTGTGAACTCCCTCAACATTTCTCTTAGCTTACCTCTATGAGATTCAGGTACATGACTAAAATTCAACTGTTCCAGTTCCTTGACAGGGTCTGTATCTTCCGTTCCTGGTGGCAACGCTTTACCCTCGGTGGGTGCCAGCGATTCGGTAACTTCGCTCGCCGGGGTAACCGATGCGGTAAAAGCGGTTTCCGCTGATCCCTCCCCCTCCTTAGCATCGGTTATACCGAGAACATCCGCAACGGGTATCTTCGTCGATACGATAGCAGCAGGGTGTGGGAGAGTGGTACCAAGGATTTGGTTTTTAGCTAACCACTGTCGGGTTGTGCCAAAGTTGGCGACCAAAACTCTGAATGGTTTGTCGGGTTCCACCGAGATTACTCCGTTCGCCAAAGCGAGTTGCTTCTGATCATACAATGATGGCAATGGTTGTACCACACGTAGGCCAGACTGCTTAGTAGTTATGGTGACCCAAACTTGGGATTGCGCAGGATTGCGATGGCATGAGCCACATGGAGCTTAGATGATACCGGGTCGACGGTTGGAACTTCCTGTACAGCAGGGAGCGGGACGCGCTTGCGTGTAGCTCTCTTTAGCGGTTTCCTTACAATCGGTATTTCGGAACCATCATCCATGGTAACAACTCGAGCTCGAGGTCGAATCGCTTCAACAAAACGATCACAAAGTCACAACCGAGTATCACCGGTGCGGCAATGCTTTTGCAAGCCATGAAATCCACTTTAACCATACAGGTTCCTAATCGTACCATGAGAGGTATGTACCCAAGAGTACGCAACGGGTTATTGTTGGCATCCGCGATGTCCAAACCTGGACCATGACGAATTTCATCCCGTAGCGCGGGTGGCACCAACTCAAGGTGAATCAGGTTCGGTGCAGCTCCTGTATCCAACACAGACAACTGTCGAACCATGAACTGGTTAGACAAGCCAAGATCGGCATAAACTTTGTAGTTTCTCTTGGCCATCACAAGAACTCTTTCCGGAATACGGAGATTACGGGACCGTATCCACGGACGACGTAGAACCGAAAGGTGTTCTGAGCTCACGTCAGTTGTAGCCGCTATCCTTGAAAGGATTCTAACAGCTGGGGAGCGAAGCTGTGACGCCTCGGGCGCCTTCAACTTCGGCTCAGAAGGCGCCCCTCCCGTAGGGGAAACTCCCGAAGTCATTTTTTCTGAACGGGGCTCACCGAATTCGGTGCCTGAACTCCGTTCGGGGGGCCTAACTGAACCCCATGCGTGGGTACTTCGCCTTGAACCTGGTGTGGGGCAAACTCGGAAGAGTGAAACCCACCAGACTGTCCGAAGGTCCGCTCTCGTGAAAGATGGCAGACCAGTGACAGAGCCCTCTGTACCACCGTAACTCGGTTGTAAGGCCGAAGTGGCAACTGGCTATACCTACAGAGGTGCTAGGCCACGTGGTGAGGAAACGATGAGAAACTCCAGAGATGGGGTGGTATCGGCAACGATGAAACACGACCAACGACAGGTGTAGTTCCGAGAGGGAAAGCAACAGAAAACAACAACCAAACAACACCCACACGCGACGGGTAGGGCCTCCTCGGCACTGTGCCCGGAGCGGGGCGAGATCCTCCAACGGTAATGCACGGGTTTCCGTAAACACGGCAAAACTCTATACAGAGTCGGATCACTTCGTAATCTAGTCCTATACCTCCTCGGTACGACCCTCAGGTCCCGACATCAACGACAGATGTTCCTCAAAGGTACCGAGAGGGTAGGACCACCGTAACCAGACGTGGCTATACTCGCGAGAGTGATAACCCACGTAGGCGGTTGGCGCCAGAGCCTCACTCGTGTAGAGTCCACTCAAGAGAGCGCTACTCGACAAAGAGTTCACTTAGAAGTGCTCGGGTTGACTTTACAAAGGTGCTCGCGACGATGAGGTCGAGCTCACCTAAGTAGGTCTAAACTAACTATGTACACGTGGTGCACACCCGCAGGGGTCCGTACACGTGGCTAGCCCAGTGTCAGGCACCTCAGGTGCACTACCTATTGTCCCGTAATATGCACACACACGGTGGTGTAGTACACGCGTCCACCTAGCGGTATTGGCCAGCAATGGCAACCCTGATTACAGGTAACTGTGGGAAAGCCATTCCAAAAGTAACCGCCAAAATTGGGTCCAACTCATAACTCTTCGAGTGCATCCTCGTATCACTCCCCTGAGTATATGAGGCGCATCATCCTGATAACCACGCAAAATGCGTTGCTCTACATCTCCCCCTCCTTAGAGCCGAGAACGACTTCGAGGCTGAAGTTTTGTGCGAAACGCAAGTACGTAAATACGTCACAATCATGAGCGGTACCAACTCCTCGGTTTCTATACCTCGCAAGCGCGATACACACTCAAGCGAACAGAGTATTCAAGTATCCGAACTCGATCACAGTACATCATCTGTCATTCCGATGAACCCGAATCAGTTTCCTCATCACCCGACGGGTCAGGCGAGCGCGTCGAACTACCCTCAGCCGGGTTCTGCGACGGCTCCATTGCCTCAGTCTCAACCGATGGTTCCGCTGAACGTTCCGTTATGGAATTCAGCGCAAGCGATGCCGCTGATGGCGAACCAAGCTGGTTGGATATCGAGGGAATCTCTCGCAGTACGCGATCCACTCCGTGATGGGTTTGCGTTCAGCCGTGCACCGTGGTTTCATCCGGTAGCTGTTAACGATGACACTCTCCTGGAGTCGTATGCCGAAAACGGCTTCCTACCGGGCGGTCTGCCGTTAGCGGTAGTGCAATCCCCAGAATGGAAAGTTCGTATAGCGATCGACCCGATGCTCCTCCGGTACGATACCCGCGAGGGTGAGAACCTGAACACCGCGCGCGCAGAACACGCGAAGTTGGCGTACAAGAGACTCAGTCGAGTGCACCTCGAGCACCTGGTTCCACCGTCATATGGGTTCGATACTCCGTTCTACCGTACTTTCGGTGAAGTCCGATATGGAGACAACTTGGCGACGTTCGACCATGCGCGGTACGCTGGCGATGGCCCGACCACATCGAGGTTGATGTTGTGCTGGAATCGGCCCATACTCCGAGCGGAGTTCCGTTATCTTCGCAAGAACGCTTCCCAGGGTGGGTTCGTCAACCGCATTCGGTTTGAGCGGAAAGCTCGTTCCCGTCATGGGTATCTGATTCCGTACCCGAATATCGAGACCGAGAGGTACAGACCGCAGGCCTTTGTTGGACGGTTCCCCCTCTACCAGATTGGTGGCGTGATGTGGAGGTACCCAAAGGGTGTTTTGCAGAACTGCCTCCGTGCTTGAGTTACATCGGCTCCCGATTGATCAGCGATCCGCGTTCAGGATGGTGGGGTCTCGTAGCCGGCGAGTGGGCGGCACGCGTAGCAGCGTTTCTCCTCTGGGAGGCTTACGACAACTACCGTGTTTGGTATATTCCGCCGATGCTTCGCAGCATTATCCGCTCGCTGGATTTGCACACTCCCTTGGGGTCCGAAGAGAACGTGGATGAGATCCATTACATCTTGGATGTTATCGATGGAGTCGATTGGGAAACGGTGCCCCGTTCGCAACGCGGGAAAGGTCCTCGTCGTCACCACGACCGCTCACCCGGTAGGAGACATCCCACCGCAGGAGATTTCGTGTATTACGACCCATGGGAGGGTACGATGACGACTAGCGCATATGCCGAGTGGGCAGCGAACCAGCCACGGTCGATTCCAGACAGTCACCCCGTTGGGTTCATGTTCAGTGACAACTGGGTCGCCCCAGTAGATCTGGATGATCCGAACATGGATACTGGTGGAGAGGCAGCTGGAGCACTCGTCAAGATGGACCAGAAGTTGGTGAACGACCTACCGGCGGCGAATCAGGTGTTGCACGCCAGCGGCGGGGTACCCCAGGCTCCTGTGGGTTGGAATGTTCCGACTCAAGCGAGTGTTCCGGTGGTGGGTCCGGTCCCTGTAGCGGCTACCGTTCTTCGGTCCTTCCGGCCCCGACAGCTCCGGTCGCTCCGGGAGATTCTCCGGCGAACATCGCGATGTTGCGCGCCACTCTCCAGAACGCTGGAATTATCGTGCCCGATCATCTCACCACTATGGCAGGGATACTGGCTTACGCCGTTCCGCACCCTTCGCAGGGTCCCTCCGGTAGCGGCGGTGCCGGTCCCTCATCGGGGGTGTAAGATGACCAGCAGGGCTGGAGGACTTGGTCCTTAGTATAAGATAGAAACAGTAAAACCATCTAGTGGTAACTTTCCCTTCACCCTTTTGCCTGTTCTCCACGAACTTGATCGATCTTCGATTACTTCTTCACTCACACTGTGTTCAAGTGTACTTCACTTCTTTGGTGCTTCTTCTACTCTAACCGTTTTAAATCGGTACAACCGGCATTTCGGTATGCTCTTCTTCCTTTCTTCTCACTTCCTCTAGTTCAGTCTTCACCGCTTCATTGGTCTTCTTCCTTCATTCATCCCCACACAGGAGGGGTCAACTCTCCATTCTGAGTCTTCCGCATCGCGGTATAGTTGAAAGCTCCTCACCGGGAACGGTTCTTATCCCACCTGGGCTTGGTCCAGGTTGGACGGCAAGGCTGACCGAGTGCGACGGTGGTATGAAACGATCTTCGACCTAGGTAGGTGCTCGACCGGCTCCATGGTGTCCTCCTCGGCGGAGTAGCCATACCATCGCACTTGGTACAGTACGTCCCATCGGGGTCTACAACATGACGTACGATACGTTCGATCACGTATTCCTGCGGGTACACCTCGGTGTTTGACTGCTCTCCTTCACCCATTGTGGTTTCGTACCTTCGAGGGTGGCGAGGTGGTGGCCGGCTAACCTCTAGAGGGGTTCCTCTTGGACTTAACCAGTCACGACTCACTAGGAGTTCCTCGCTGCGCGACAACTACAACTTACGCCAGGAGCGTCCAATCTTCAACCTGAAAGGTTCTTCTTGAAGTACTCTCCTTCTTGAGTCTGACGACTTCGGCTCGTTTTGGTTGAGCTTCCGACCGTCCAACGGTAGCTTCGGGATTCTGAGCTCCCTCTTGCTATCCAGAAGGATCGTCCGTGCGACGGAGAACGGGCAGGGTCTCGCTCGTGCGCCATGGAGGCGGATTGACCAATCACGGTGCATATCGCGGCCTTCTGGTTGGCCAGGCGGTGGCACGTGTGAGCTACGAGTTACCCTAACAGGTGTCCGTTCGCCTACGGTTGGCGAACGTACATCGTGCACCGTGCGCGTGTGATACTCGCGCACGCGACTTACTGTCAGCAGTTCCCCGCGTCGGCGGTGCTTTCCATACGTCACCACGTCACACAACGTGTTACTCTCCACTTGGGTGTGTCATGAGTCCTCTGCCACGCGGCGTGGGTGCACCATCGACGGTTTCCAAACTCGTACTTCGTACTTCACCTTTCCAAGGTTGTTTTCCCAAATAATACGCGGGTAAGTACGACTTTTCGTTTCCTCATATCACGGCGTGGTTAACACCGGTCGGTAACATTGAGCTGATCTACCGCTTGCGGCTCTGCGTTCTCCGGGAAGCCCGGGTCTACAGATACTGTCTTCTCCGCTCTGCGGGTGGTGACCTCACTCAGTTGTGGTGTTCCCGACGGGGTTACGTTATCCACAGCGGTGTGTACCCCTGGGTGGGTCGTGTCGTTTCCAGCGCATTGCTAACGAACTCGACGGAGTATCACCACGAGGTACAGCGCCTCGGCGCACCACAACGCTATCGGTAGGGACCGCGAGATTGGTGGCGGTACCTTGTGACAGAGTGTGACCGTGCGACGCCGGTGTAACGGGTTCCGTACTTTCCTCCCCCTCCTTAGGCGGTGGCACGGGAGCCACGACGTCCGGTGGGGGTCAACTGTAGTTGAGTTTTCCTCTTCGTCTCCCGCAACGGGTTGTGCTACCCGCGTGGGTGATTCTGACTTCGGTAGATCCGATAAGCCGCGATCAGGGCGGAGAGTCGCAGGGCGCGAAGATACGACTGTTCGTCCCTGTAGCTTTACCCAGTTGGGTGTTAACGTGAACGTAGGTGGTGGGGCAGCGCGACACGGTCTAACGATATCCGTTCGTGGAGATTATTGATATTCAATACTACGGTATCGTCCGTGACGGAAATAACCTTGTAGGGTCCTTCCGCGATAGGCGAGAGCTTGTGGCGGCGTTCCTTCTCCGGATTATAGTATTCTTTGCGGAGAAATACCATATCGTCTGGTTTGACCTTTGGTAATGGGGTCTTAACCTTCGCATCGAAGTTGCGCTTATAAGCGGCCTGCGCCTTATCCATCGCTGTGCGAGCGACCGGTACCATTTTGGTTAACCAATCCTTCCAAGCGTTCCTGTATAACCCAACAGACGGGTACGTAGAAAGCGTTTCTTGAGCCTCGATTGCAACCGGTGGCGGTACTCTTGACAATACAACTCAAAAGGTGCTAGCTTCGTTACCCGGTGGACTTGGGTGTTGTACGCATACGTAATAGCGTCCGTATACAAATCCCAATCCTTAGGATGATCTGCCACATAAGATCTTAATGCATTCAGCATGGTACGGTTAAATCGTTCTACCTGACCATTTGTTTGGGGGTGGTAGGTGGTCGTAAATAGATTCTTGACACTCAAGATCCGACAGACGTCCTGGAAAAACTTCGACGTGAACTGTGAACCGTTATCTGATAATAGATGAACCGGTGGACCGTACACAAAGACCCAGTGGGTGACAAAAGCTTGTGCAACCACGGTGGCCGTAATCCGTTTCAGCGGGACTGTCCGTACCAACTTAGAGAACCGATCGGTGATAACCAGAAGGTATCGATTACTCTTGCGGTTCTGATCAATTCACCTAAGATATCGATAGCGATAAACTCCAAAGGAGACCGTGCTGGGAACAGCGTTAACTTCTTCGAGTACTTACGAAGTTTCACGTTATTCTTAGCGCACTCGGTGCAAGAGCGTCGTACTGCGTAGCAGTCCAATGCCATTGACGGCCAGTAAAAATCCCTACGCAGGGTCAAGTATAGTTTTCGACCTCCTGGGTGGGCTCCTACCTTCACATAGTGTGTCATGACCAACACACGGTTTTGCAGCGAGTATGGGACCACAATTTGGGTATACGCTTCGACCAACCTAACCAGGTACCCCTGATCGTTAACCTGAAAGGTAACGATCTCCTCCATTGAGACGAGCGCGAATTCGCGTACAAACTCATCCGGTTGCTGTTCTCGGATCATCTCCTCGGGAGTGATGGGTACAAAAGATCCAGTCAAGGGATCCAACTTCTCAGAAGTGAGCAGGATGTCGTCACAGATGTCATCCGACAAGGATTCGACCCAACCTGCTTGTTCTTCCACCATAAAGCATGGTATGTCCAGATCGTCAACTGGTGCCGCTTCTGCATCTGTCCCAAGCGGGAGAGTGCATCTGCCTGCAGATTCAACGTTCCTTTTTTGTACGTAACTGTGAAATCGAACTCCGATAACCTCAAGCGCCAACGCATCAAGCGTCCTGATGGTTCCGAGATTTCCATGAGCCATCGGAGAGATGAGTGGTCCGTATGTACCGTAAAATGGTTGCCCATAAGATATGGCCTCAGTGTAGTTAGAGCCATACAACGGCTAAGCACTCTTTCTCCGAAACTGAGTAGTTACGTTCGTGTACGTTCAAGGATCGCGACCAGTATCCAATTGGATGTCTCACGCCGTCTTCCGTGACCTGAAACAGGGCGCAACCAACCTGGTGTGCATTGGCGTCAGTGTCTACTTCGAATGGAAGTCCTAGCTTAGGCAAAGCCAAGATTGGCGGTGACGTTACTGCGTCAATTATGCCGAAAAGGCAGACGCTTCCGCGTCGCCTAGGGGTTCCAGTTGAACTGGTTGACCTTTCTCAAAAGGTGGTTAAGGGGGGTCGCAATATCTGCGAAGTTCGGGACAAAACGCCGATATACATTACAAAGACCCAGAAAACTGCGGAGTTCCGTTGTGTCGTAGGGTGTTTCGCTTCCTTCAGCGACTTCACGCGAACTGCGTCAACTGAGAGCTGTCCAGGTCGAATGATATGCCCTAGGTATTTGACAGAATCTGTGAAGAACTCGCACTTCTTGAGTTTCAGCGTAATGCCCGCGTCCCTGAGGACTCTCATGACGTCCCGGACGTGTGTTAAGTGGTCATCAAGGTTATCGGAGAACACGATGATATCGTCAAGATACACCAAGCAGGTCTCCACTTGAATCGAGCCAGAGGATATCGATAGCACGTTGAAACGTAGCCGGTGCGTTGGTTAATCCGAACGGCATTCGCTTAAACCGGTACAAACCTTGGTGGCACACAAAAGCAGTTTTGTCCTTATCCTTTCACGGATCGGAACTTGCCAGTATCCCCAATTGGCATCCAAGGCGGTGAACACTGTAGCACTCCCAAGCGAGTCAATGTATTCGTCCATCCTGGGTATGGGATAAACGTCTTTGACGGTGACCGAATTTAGACGACGGTAATCAATACAGAATCGCCACGATCCGTCCGCTTTTGGAACTAGCACACGGGTGAGGCCCAAGCGGATTGAGCCGCCTCTATGACGCCAGCGCGTAACATCTTCTCAATTGAGATTGCTCTTCTTCCCTAGCTTGGGACCAGCCCGGTATGGGTGTTGGGAAATGGGGCTAGTACTGGAAGTAGGTCAATACGGTGTTCCGTGATTCCAATTGTCCCGAGGGATCCATCCACATGGGTGTGAACTCCTCAACATTTCTCTTAGCTTACCTCTATGAGATTCAGGTACATGACTAAAATTCAACTGTTCCAGTTCCTCTAACAGGGTCTGTAATCTTCCGTTCCTGGTGGCACGCTTTACCCTCGTGGGTGCCAGCGATTCGGTAACGTTCGTCGCGCGGGGTAACCGATGCGGTAAAGCGGTTTCCGCTGATCCTCCCCCTCCTAAGCATCGGTTGATACCGAGACATAACGCAACGGGTAATCTCTTCGTCGGTACTGATAGCAGCAGGGGTGTGGGAGAGTGGTACCAAGGATTTGGTTTTTAGCTAACCATGTCGGGTTGTGCAAAAGTTGGCGACCAAAACATGCGAATGGTTTGTCGGGTTCGCCACGAGATTATCCGTTCGCCCAAAGGTAGTTGCTTCTGATCATACATGATGGCAATGGTTGTAACCACACGTAGGACCAGACTGCTTAAGTAGTTATGTGGGACCCAAACTTGGGATTGCGCAGATGCGATGGCATGAGCCACATGGAGTTAGATTGATAGGGTCCGACGGGTTGGAACTTCCTGTGCAGCAGGAGGCGGACGCGCTTGCGTGTTAGCTCTTTTAGCGGTTTCCTTACAATCGGTATTTTCGGAACCATCATCCATGGTAACACTGCGAGCTCGAGGTCGAATGCTTCAAACAAAACGATCACAAAGTCAACAACCGAGTATCACCGGTGCGGGCAATGCTTTTGCAAACCATGAAATCCACTTAACCATACAGGTTCCTAATCGTACCATGAGAGGTATGTACCCAAGAGTACCGCAACGGGTTATTGTTTGGCATCCGCGCCCCGGGAATTGGTTTCCCCAATACCTGGACCATGACGAATTTCCCATCCCGTAGCGCGGGTGGCACCAACTCAAGGTGAAATCAGGTTCGTGGGCAGTCCTGTATCCAACACAGACAACTGTCGAAGCATGAACTGGTTAGACAAGCCAGATCGCATAAACTTTGTAGTTTCTCTTGGCGCATCAAGCAAGAACTCTTTCCGAATACTGAGATTACGGGACGTCGTATCCACGGACGACGTGAACCGAAAGGTGTTCTGAGCTCAAACGTCAGTTGTAGCCGCTATCCTTGAAAANAAAACTTTGTAGTTTCTCTTGGCCATCACAAGAACTCTTTCCGGAATACGGAGATTACGGGACCGTATCCACGGACGACGTAGAACCGAAAGGTGTTCTGAGCTCAGGTCAGTTGTAGCCGCTATCCTTGAAAGGATTCTAACAGCTGGGGAGCGAAGCTGTGACGCCTCGGGCGCCTTCAACTTCGGCTCGGAAGGCGCCCCTCCCGTAGGGGAAACTCCCGAAGTCAGTTTTTCTGAACGGGGCTGACCGAATTCGGTGCGTGAACTCCGTTCGGGGGGCCTAACTGAACCCCATGCGTGGGTACTGCGCCTTGAACCTGGTTCGAAGGTGCCTGTGCCGGAACGGAGGGCTAAGCATAAACCGGAACCGGTAATCCCAGTTCAGCTCTGGCCTTATCATATTCCTTTCGTGGAACAGATTCCTTTTCCTCGGGCGTGAGGGCGTCGTAATACGCAATAATTTTCGGCCTGTGCGACGGCGGAAATACGCACTGCATCGATACGTGACCTGGAAGGTAGCACTGGTAACATATGACCGAGGCCAGTTTGTCGCGAGGGCGATTGTCCACTCGACGTTGTGGGTGCTGTGTCCTTCCACCCTGGACGGTTCAGACGCGACGAATTGTTAGCGTAAGGCAGCGGGGCTGCAGGCACCCCGACACTTTGGGCATACAATGCGGGGTCTTCTTCCGTGCTCGGAATCGAGGTTGACGGCAGGTCCGTAGATCCGTAAGAATCGGGGTTACTTCCGATGAAGTGGACGTTATCAGCATCACCGACAGCGGTTTCACGTCGCAAAACCGACATCGATGGTGACGAACTCTCCGCGAGTAGCGCTTTCGAGCGGCGCTGCCCGGGGTTGCGGGCTCTATACGTCTCTCCTTCCGCCTGGGCGTAATTAACCAACTCTAGGTACGTCATTCGGCGTTTTTCCTCGCGTCGGCGAGCGACCAACGACCGAATGGTGGGGTCAAAACCATCAACAAACATGGTACACCGCTCCTGTGCGGAATACACATTACCACATCGGTGAAACGCTTTGTTCAACCGCGTTGAATAAACCGTTTCAGATTCTCCACTCTTCGGTCTAGTGTCGCGAACAGCAAGAATAGCGCTGTAAATCGCGTTGGAAGTCGCGTACGACCTGAGAAGGTAGTTCACGGCTTCCGGCCAACACGTGACTCCTCCTTCCGAGGCTCTCGAGGTTCCTCGAACTGAGTTGTACTGATCTTCCGCAGTCCCTGTTAGGAAGTACGGCAGTGCCACATATGCCTGTGCTTCACTCATACCGAGTATATCGGCCTCCTGGACGAACCTGGCAAGGAAATCCAAGATAAGGATAGGATCTGTCCCCGAGAACTTCCTTGTTTCAAGGGTAACATTCAACCTTCGAATGTAGTCCTTCACATTACCGGTTCCTCGCGAGGAGCGATTCGAAGTAACATCTTCCGACCGATAATAGCGGTACGACAACAGCCATCGTTGCTGGCTCTGAGCTGCACCACCTTCGCGTGTTCCCGCACCTCCTTGAAGGTTGGCCGCGTCGTGCACTGTTAGTTTAACCACCCTGTCCAACAGGAGCGTCACCGACTTCGTCGTGGTTATTTCAGTTATTATTACACACTGTCGTGCATTCTCACCCCTGTATATGGTTTCCGTTTTCCATTCTGGTCTCTCGTGGCTTGCCCAGTATTCCTCTTTCTTTCAGTCGTTTCTTTTCTTTTTTCCACTTTTGTGGTTCTCTTTTGTCCTCTTTTCTCGGGTTTATTGCCCACTTTTCAGTGGTCTGTGGACTTTCGACTCATTGTCGTTGTCCTCACCACTTTCTTGGATTGGTTCACCTCATCAGAGGGATGCACACACGCTCACGTGGATCTCCACCAGACTTCTCGGCCATCTCACACCCTCACACGTATATCGTGAAGGTAGATCCCGGTTTACGCCCGGCTCGTGCATCTACCCGTGAGGGGCTCTATTGCTGTTGCTACCCTACTGATGGGAAGGCTCCGAACACCTTCGTGTCTTTCTCCCGTTCTCGGGGTTTGCACCACATTTGGTCTCCCGACTTAGAAGTCGTGTTGAGCCCAGCAAGCTGGTTTTGTGCACATTCCGGTTTGCCGGCTTGAAGTTGTTCAGAACACAGATCGTTTTCTCGTGGAAGTCGTGGCCGACTACTTTCGTGTTTGGCTTCGTCTTTCCCCGTTCGGGTTGTTGGTTTCGCTCAGTTCTGTACTGGTGGCTCACCCTATTTCCGTAATTTGTCATTCCCGTCGGTACGGTGTTGCTACTCTAGAACTTTGTAGCAGCTACTCTGGTAGGATCGCCTACTATCGTAGTGTGTGGTTCCCGTCGATACGGTCGTTTCTACCCACTCTTACGTGTTTCACTCTCGCTTAAGGTTCTAATCTACAGTTTTCTGGCTTTCTTCGCTCCGTGTGGAGGTTGTTTTCGACATGGGTCGAACTGCCAGAAGGCATTTTTCAGTCCTACGTGAATCGCAGGATGCCCTTAAGGAGGATGTCGAAACCTTGCTAGGCAAGTACATGGGCACTCCTGTGGAGGATGTTTCTCAGATTCCTTCGGATTCCGATTGGGACTCGTGCGAATCTTCCGAGTTGTCTCGCGCTGCTTCCCATTCATATGGTTCAAGTTTTTCCGATTGCTCGTCACACTCTTCCTCCGATACCTTAGGATACAATCCTTCTCTGACAGGAGATTGGCGTCCTGAATCAGAAGCTTTGCTTACCACTAACGTGGAACACGAGCTGCATACTGCAGATGCTCTCCGTATTCACGGGTTGCCCTGGAGAGTACCGCACTTGCGTATGATGTTGCCCGAAATCAGGATTCTGCTTCGGCTTCAATGCCACGCAGTGAAGTGTTGCTCGCCGTGGCGAATTCTTCGAAGGAAGCTTCCGTCGCTCATGAGAATTTACCGGTTTCACCTTCGTTATCTGACACTAAATCTTTGGAAGTACAGTCCGGGAGACACGGTCCGCTGTCAACATCGTTGCTGGAATCTCAGAAAATGGCACTCGCGTGCCTATCTGAACCGAGGACCTCGGAGACGCAGTACCGAACTGATCGGGATGGTTTTCCGACAACCGAGTCGACAGGGGACACCGCACCATGCGGAAAAGTATAGACACACAACGTGGTTGGTTTTCAGGATGAGATTCGCAGTCGCGATCGCAGGCCGAGTATCTCGGTTTTCACCGGACAGTCTTGTCGACGATGCGCGCGTTCTTCCGGGTGACTCGCACGTTCATCACTGCACATCCTCGGCTTCGAGTCAATTTGTTATCGCAGCAAACGCTGGTTTGGTCTTGAACGCTCCTGATGGAGATACAACTCACCGTTTTGCACGGGATGTCGGCACGCAGACCTTGGTGAAGTCTGCGCTGCAGGCTACAAGCGGCGCTGTTATGCCCAGATGTTGGGAGTCCCCGGCAGAGCCGTTACACGAGCCCTCACTGGAGGAGGCGGATTGCACCACAGCGTGGAGGTCTCTGGACCATCAAATGGAAGTTGCACTTGACTGCACGGAACTTGGCCCACGGATGGCACCAATCAGCGCCCATGGCGGTCAACTCCAACGCGCACAGTGTACAGTTGCACAACCGACTTCGTCGTGCTCTGCACCGTCAAGACGTGAAAATGTTCTCAACCTCGCTGAGCGCGATACCGATGATCACCATGGAGATTCTATGGCGTCCCGTTCAAGGGTGATTCACGCTCGAGACAGCTCGGTAAATATTTCGACCGTGACTTTGGGACAGTTCGCCATCGGGATGGCCTCCGGGCGAACCACTCGAAATTACGAGTTTTGTCACACCCCATCGCGGGACGTTTCACGCACAGCGGTCGAATCACCCGAGCAACTGGTTTCAATCCCTTCTCAGGGTATGGAAAGACGTTTCCAGACTTTGGAGCCTTGCAGGGATGGCTACAGTACGCAACACGCGATTGCGGAGAGGGATCTTCAAGATGAAGTGTATGCACGGCAGAGACGGATGGTTTCCTTGCTGAAGGCTAATATCAGCCACATCGTAGAACACTCATAGGATGTAGATGGTTATATGCAGTATCGAGTCCGTTGGCACGGTGTTGGTCCCGAACATGATTCGGTTCGGCCAATATGGCATCTCCCACGTTCTATTGTGATGCAATATCACTGTCAAACGGGTGCAGCTACTCCTGCAACGATCGCCGACGCCCTCCTGGAATAACCGTACCACCGAAGGGGAATGTGCCCCGCTATGCGGTAGAGAAGAGAAGAAGTTATATGGTTTGGATTTTTAATGTCGTTTCTAACGGAAGTGATCACCACCTGGTGTGGGGTCACATTGTTGCTCGCTTTATGCGGTTGGAGTTCGACTCACGTCGTGTCTAACCGCGCTTTATTCGTTTTTGATGTTTTCTCCCTGTTAGGATTTTTTGTCCAGCTGGCTGGTTTACTACTACACTGGTGGACCGCAATCACGGTTTCTACCTAACAGAAGGATGTACTTTTTCTGTGTGCATCACGTGTATCTACCGCTTTAATCACCGTTTGGCTTATGCGTCGAGCTTTGCTGGTTCTCGTTTACTTCCTGTTCCGCAGGTTTTGTTCTTGTCACTGACGGTTGTTCCCCGTTGCACGGCGATTTCTGCCTGCCCATAACAATGGTGGTTCGAAAACGTCACGCAGTTTGCGGCAGAATCACGATTGCAATCGGTTTTGTTCACCTTGGTTAGGTTTCGTCACTCTCGTGATTGAAACTAATTTTTGGTTGACCGATTTCTCCGAAGTATCGTTTGTCCCGCACTGCGGTTGATTCAGTGATTTCAGCGTTTAAACGGGCTTTGGGGCACTACCGATCCGCTTTGGTGCGTTTCTACACCCTCTGATACCAGGGGATACACTTCTTGTTCGAAGGTTTCAAGTCGTCATTTTACCCCTTTTTCATGGTGTCACTATTTATCTCAGCTGCGCTGGTTTGGTATTTACCGTCTTCACGGACTTTCAACAACGTGTGTTTTACTACCTTTCATAAGGTCTTGAAACTGTTTCAGGTTGTTTTCTCCGTTTTCGGGATGTAGACTTCCCCGGAGTACCGGTTTAATATATTCCGCTATGTGGAATTTCATTTCGTCTAGGACGCTGTCTTTTCCCCAATACTGGGTTTCGCTGCACGGCATGCCGGCGCTGTGTTTCGCATAATCACTCCCAGTTGGGATCTCGTCACGTCAAAGACGGAAGATGTACACCGAAGATTCAGGTTCCTGGAGTTTAATAATATATTTATTGAAAACTCACCCGTATCTTCAAGGTTCTTGCTCCGTTTTGCAAACGGATCTTTTCCCTGTATCAGGTGCCTTCCACGCTTTGCGCGCGCAGTTAGAAACTCACCTCGCGGGGAGTTCTCTTCCCGCAATGCGGTGGTTTGTTCACCCAATTTTGGGATTCGTGCGAAAAGCCGTTCTGCACGGTGGGAGAGCCTTCAAAAGGCGTGAGAAGTCAGCTAAAGCGTGTTTGTTCTTCTGGAGAACTCAGCCGCAGTTTTGCGTGTGACTTTGGAGAGCCGTCTGTGACGTTGTTTGAATTTATGGCCCCGTTTTCGAGTTAGATGTTGGAAGTCGACTTTCCCCAATCGGGGAGTTGACTTAAAACCCGATATCTCGCTGTGAACCCCCCTGTAGGGTGTGTGAAGACCGCAATTATGCAGGTTATGATGCTGACAAGCCAACCGCAACAGTGCGTGATGTTTTCGAGTTCCGTCAACGACGTGGTGTTGTATTTCAGACCCGTTTCGGGGAAGTTGTTGGGGTTTCGCACCCAAGTAGCTGGGGAGTTACTGATTGTGTCGCACGACGAGTTTCCGTCATTGACGTAGTTGAACGCCCATTGGAGATATCGTACCCCATGTTTGCCTGCTGTTCCACTCTACAAAAGGACCTGGTGCAAACGCGAAGAACCCCATTCTGGGCGTACTGTAAGGAATTCTGCGACAATGTCGGGAGGCTCAAACCCCATCATCGGGTGGTGATCGCAGCTTTGAAAGTGGTTTAGAATGAGGAAGAAGGACACGGAAACCGGTGTGATGCCAGAACCAAAATGGAGGTCGCTCGTACATACCGCTCTCGCGTGTTGTTGCACAACGCTGTTGGGTTTTCCGGTGCTCCAACCGTCATTAAGATGTGATGTTCGCTCCTCAGGAGGGGGATGTGTAGTGCAACGCATTCGCGGTATATGCTAGCTTTCGCGGCTATGTCGATGGTACCTTCAGTGCAGTGGACGTAGAGGACAGTTGCAGCGTATGGCACAGCATTGCTGGCTTGTTGTACACGTTTGGCACGGATGATCGCCAGTTGTCACAGCATTGCTGGTAATTTAGACATTTATTTAGATAGTTTCGCATCTATTGTTCTGGTGCAAACTGTCGCAATAATATGCGCATTTTACAGTGCATATTATGCACCGGGTGTCCATTGCTGGACCCCGGCTTGCTGGCACAATTCTTAGAATTAGTAGTTTATTTTGCGTAATATTTTAGGAATTTACACTGGCACGCCTCGGCCTCCACAGTACTTAGGAGTGCCGACGGCGCGCCAGCTTCACTCAGTAAACCTCAACGTGGCCTTTGGCTCTGATCTTCTTGCCGCTTGCGCACGGTCACAAGCCCCATCCTGCGGAATACCGCCGCAATTCCGGGCTGATCAACCAACCTCCGTCCCTGAGGAGTACTAATCCGTCGTCACGGCACTTGTCTTATCTATTTTATTGTTTTCATTTCCGTCTTACGGCTTTCGCTAGTCTGCCCTACATTGTAGGTTTGTCCCATTTGTCTCGGGAGTTTTCCCGCTTATGGCGAGTCAGTGCTCCGCAGTGCGGCTCGTTTGTTGATCTTTTGTCGTCCCATACCGTTGGGCTGGATACCCCCACTCGCTGTGGCTCGCCGGAACCATCCGGATACCTACGCCGATTCTACCCCTTCTACCTCCGACTGCACGCCCAGATCGGGGCCACCCGGATTTACACCCGGCTCGTGTTGGCCCTATTGGAGGGTTCTGCCGCTCGACTGCCCTTCACAGGGAGCAGGGTCTGAACACCCTGAGGTGCTCGTCCGCGACGCGGCTTGTTGTTTTCCCGTCGAGGGTTTGCACCACAATTGTAGGGAGCTTACTAGGGTATATAGTGGCTTGGCCTTCGGCCTTCGCCGCCAAGTAAACTCCCCAACAGGGATGGAACCATCGTTGCTGGCTCTGAGCTGCACCACCTTCGCGTGTTCCCGCACCTCCTTGAGGGTTGGCCGCGTCGTGCACTGTTAGTTTAACCACCCTGTCCAACAGGAGCGTCACCGACTTCGTCGTGGTTATTTCAGTTATTATTACACACTGTCGTGCATTCTCACCCCTGTATATGGTTTCCGTTTTCCATTCTGGTCTCTCGTGGCTTGCCCAGTATTCCTCTTTCTTTCAGTCGTTTCTTTTCTTTTTTCCACTTTTGTGGTTCTCTTTTGTCCTCTTTTCTCGGGTTTATTGCCCACTTTTCAGTGGTCTGTGGACTTTCGACTCATTGCAGTTGTCCTCACGACTTTCGTGTATTGGTTCATTTCATGAGAGGGATGCACACACGCCCACGTGGATCTCCACCAGACTTCTCGCCCATTTTACACTCTCACACGTATATGGCGAAGGTAGATTCCGGTTTATGCCCGGCTCGTGCATCTACCCGTGAGGGGCTCTATTGCTGTTGCTACCCTACTGATGAGAAGGGTCCAAACAGCTTCGTGTTTTTCTCTTGTTTTTGGGCTCTGTACCACATCGGAATTGCTCTGACATCTTTCGGTGCCATTCTGCGCAAAACGCGTTTTGATTCAAAAAAGTTCACATGCAGGAGAGCTTTAAAATCAAGATGTGCTCATTTCATATTGAAGCTACAAAAGACACCGTCAAAAATTGAATTAAATGGTTCTACAGTGAGTTTTTTCTTCAACTAAATTTTCTTGTGTCAGAGTCTATTTCAAGACTTATTTTACGATATAACATGGAAATATTGAATGTAGTGAACATACTGTGCTATGATGAAATATTTTAGTGACGTTAGTCGTTGGAGTTTAGTGATCTATTTGGTATGTCGATGACAGAGCATGATACACCAAAGAAAGGCGACAAACACACATTTCATCACCAAGCTAGTGATTGAATGTTGTAAAAACGTCAGCAGTAAAAACAGATTGTAAAAAAACTACGAAAGATTTTCAAAAAGAATTCATTATAAGTGCAAAGCATGCACGAGAATAAAGTTACAGAAATCTTTGAAAGGCAAAAAACAATGAAGAATCAAAATTTTGGATCACGATGTGATACTATCTGTGGACGCCATTTTTGGGGGAAACAGCGCGGGTGGTGACAAACCCAAGGAGAGCGACACAATAAATGCTCGAGAGTACCAGCCCAAAAGGGGCGACAAGTTAACGTAGCTCAGATGCCTGCAGGAGCAGACAAGATAACCCCAAGATAGTAGGAACTGTCCGCTAACAGGAAGCGGGGAGAGTAATTAAACGAGAGTGTGCGCGGCGCTCGATGCCGAATGCCAACACAATAACAGAGTGCGCGGCCAACAGACCAAAACAAAAAGGCTGTCGGCGGAACAATAGAAAGGGCAGGGCTAAAGCGTTCGATTCTGTCGTCGATACCACCACAAACCTAACAACCAGGCGAGGTGGCGACAGGAATGGAACCAGTGCAATGCGTAACACTGCCCACGTCCGTCCGAGAAAACGGGGTTGTAAATATGATCGCAATGTGCGGACGAGCCCAATGGAGGGCAGCACAAGGCGACTGTGTAGGGAACGGCGGGAGACCGGGCCGCCGGGAATAAGGAAATGTAGGGGGAAAGGTTGGTGGCAGGGAGGCGCAGACTGCGCTGAGGGAAGGTAGGATTGCCAAAGGAAAGAAGGTTGGTGACGACGGAAAGGGAGGAAGAAAGGCGAGAGAGGCAAGGAAGGGGGGGTGTCGTCGAGAGAGGAAGTGGTCTGCCCGAGTTAGGTTGGCTGCGAAGAATCGAACTCGGGGGGTTTATATCTACAATTCTTGTGGTTCGTATACCCTAAGTTGTAACTTGCTCACCGTCTAGTCCTAAATACCCTAGTGCTGCTCACCATCCATAACATGTAATGATGTCAGCGCACGGCTCTTCGTTATGTAGGTCGGTGGTCGGTGGCTCGCCAATCCTCACTTGGCGGCTTATGTCTTCTGTTGGAATGTTCAGGTCTTATCCATGTCCCACGGAGCGCCACGATTTTCGCTTCTGTCGATACATTTTGTCAATTTGCGGCTGGTTGGTGCTTTGCTGGCATAGTGACCTGTCACGCTCCATTTGCTTATTTAGATAGCGGTGTCGTCATCCTCATCTATCCCAGTAGTCAATCGCACCACCCGTCTCAACATGTCCGCTAGAGAAACTCTGGCCGCAATGACCGACGACGACACCGACCATTCCGATGTTCCGCGTGCCAAATCAACCGTCCTGATCGAGAGCGAAGCAAAAGAAGTTACTGCGGACACCATTCAGCTCGAGGAGGACGCCGCATTTGCGAACGAAGACGACGTTGCCACCGAAGAACGTACCGAAGCGCAACTTTTCGCCTGCGAGGAGGCTCTATATGACTTCCTCTTCAAGCGTGGAATATCGATGAATGAGCTCAAAGACAATCTTAACGAGCTCTCAGTACTGTTCGTGCGCGGGATTGGTGTTGGGTTGGCGCTTTCCATGATGGCGCTACGCTCTCCCTCCCGCGCACGCGCGCTTCATCTCGTTCATGACGCTGTGAAAGCTTTGTTGTCCTCTGATTGATATCCCTTTCTCGTATCTTCGATTGCCTCTTTGTCACAGAACTCCTGCTTCTCGATTAAATTGATTTGTATCCCCTGCTCGTATGTGTTGCGACGCGCGCGAAAGAGCGCGCCACAACTTTCTGAGCTCCCCGAAGAGAGCGCTCCACTCACTGTCCTCCAGCGTCAGGTGCTGCGCGCAAGTTCCTTTTCAGACCCTGCAGCTGGCGCGCCGCAACGTGCGGCGCGCGAGCTTTTAAAGCCTGCTTAGCGGCGGGCGCGCCGCAGCGAGCGGCGCGCGACTTCTTCATCTCCGTCGGGGGCGCGCCGCGGCGCGCGGCGCGAAACCTCATCATCCTTGCCGCCGCGTCGCAGTGCACGGCGCGTAGCGGTGGGCGCAGACGGCGGGAGTGACGGCGCAGTCCAGGGGTGGAAGGTGTCGGAGATATAGAAAAATATTGTTCGGGAGTGTCCCTGGGGTGGCGGGACACTCCCCTGCATCCGCCTCCACACACTCCCCAACTCATCGGTCGCTACGCCTGGGCGACCATGAACTTACGGTTTTGATCAATGTTCCAAGGGTCCGTCCGGCGAAATCTCTTCGGTGGTATACCTGAAAGGGTGTGGAGGTTCTGGATACTCAGGATCTGGTTCAAAGTCAATGAGGAACTCTTCATGATTTTCAATACGACGAATGTAGTCTTCCACCTGCTCTTCGTGCGTCGCAGCAGCTGGTAGATGTCCATACTTTCCAATGACATAGTGATATATAAAGAAGATCGTTGCATCAGCGCCTAGTCGGTTCATCTGCGGATGGAGCCTTCTAGCCAATCTGCCAAGCATCACATGGGCATACTGTGTAAAATACTGACCGTATACGAGATGAATACTCAAGCAGAGATGAAAGCAATTCCAAACAATACAATGCTTCTCCCAGTCCTCACATTCTAGTGGGGAGAGCCAGTTCTCAAGTGTACGCCCACCGATTTCCATCTCCAAGTAGTTCACGTCCTGGTTGTAGACTTCGTAGTCAACAATTATCGGCATTGCAAGAAGGGCCGGCGTTACTGGGGTGGTTTCTTCAATCTGGAGCGGAGGAGGTACGTCACCGCGATCTTGGTCATATGCCAGATCGATCTCGAAAGCCTCTCCAGCTTCAATCCGCTGCAGGAAGCTTGACACCTCCACTCCGTAAGTTCTCTGCGGGGGAAGATGTCCATAGCGAGCCACCGCAAAGTGATAGTAGTAAAAGACAAACTGCTGACCCACAAGCGGTATAATGAAAGGGTTCACCCTTCCTGTCAATGAGACCAGCTTAGTAAGAAGACCCTCGGTTATGTAGGGTCCATGTCGTCTGAAAGTCCCAAGGTAAACATGTAATAGGTTCCATGCCACCTTCTGTAGATCGTTCGTACTCGTGCTGACAGGGGAAAGCCATTCGGAAAGTCTCCATCCAGCCACAATTATCCTCAGATAGTCAGCAGGGGGTCTGGTTGGATTTGGTCCTCCTTGTACCACGACCGGGCATGCCGCTTCGGGCTGATTATTTCTTTCATATCGTACTGTTCTCGGGATCATATGCCTTGGTCTAGGACGGTAAGGTCTTAAGCGTCTCGCATGAATGCCCCTTCTCGACATACGTCGGTGTGGAGAAACCAATATGTACCGAGGATGATTAGCTCGAACGACGTGGCATGGTCCATAGAACCTCGATTTGAATGATGGCCATTTCACTGAAGGATTAAGGGCTTCACCACGCATTACCAGTACCTGGTCTCCAACAGCGAACCGATGTCCACGACGCTCATCGTCTTGACGGTGAGGCTGCTGCAATACCCTTGTGGCCCACCCAAGAGTGGAGGCTTGTAGTTCCACCTCACGATGACCAAGTGACGGCGTGGCTATCAGGGAAGGAGGATCCGATGGATGCATTCGGGGCCGTACTCCATACATGAGCTGAAATGGAGAATATCCTTCGGCCATTTGTCGAGTGCGATAACCATAGAGAACCTCCGGGAGTACTTCATCCCAATCAGAGTTCTGATCATGAATCGTTTTCGCGATCGCCCCCTTGATCGTCCCTACCATTCTTTCTGCGCTTCCATTAGACATAGGTGAATATGCGAGCACCGGTTTGAGAGTGATATCATGACGCATTAGATAAGCTTGGACACTTGACGCGAGAAAGGAGGTAGCGTTATCGGAGACAATCGTGCGGGGGTAGCCGAAGGGTGTGACGATCTCCCTTCTAATAAAGTTGACTACGTCGACTGCAGTAGATGTTCGAGTTGCCACTGCGATCGGCCATTCCGTGAGGTGCTCGACCCCAATGAGTAAGAATCGGTTTCGGTTTCTCGTCACCCTGAGGGGTCCGGCAAAGTCAATTGAAAACGTGTGGAAGATATCCGTCAGCGGGGCTCGTTGCCCCGCTCGGTAAGCAAGAAAAGATCCCATGAACTGGCAGCCATCACAACTCTTGACGTAGGTTGTGACATCAGAGTGAATATTGGGCCACCAGAATCGATCGATGACGTGCCTTCTGGTCGCCCTGACATCCCAGTGTCCCACATCGTCATGAAATGTTTTCAAGAGTTTACGCCTTTCATTGACGTTGGGAAGGAGTCGTAACCCGGACCCCATTCTACGATACAACTGCCCATTCCATACCATAAACTTCTTAGAATTCCTTTTGATCGCCCCTCTGAGGCTCGAGTTGGGCTCATCAACCAGAAGGTCGCTCAAATATCGACCAATATTTGCATAATAAGGTTAGAGGCCTGAGAAAGCTTCACATGTAGGGGAAGAAACAGTAGTCGCCACCTCTGGAGCATGATGCCCCCTTATCGTGGAGTAGCGAGAAAGATAATCAGCAGCGCAATTCTTATCCCCTGAGCGGTACACAACCTCGAACTCGTATTCAGCTAGGAAATCGAGCCACCTGGCCAATCGCCCATGTACATCCTTCTTCTGAAACGCATACTTCAGCGCCTGATGGTCTGTAATCAATTGAAATGGCTTTGCTCCAAGAAGGTATAGCCGAAATTTCTTGAACGCGAAGATGACAGCAAGCGCCTCCTGCTCACAGACCGCGTAGTTCCTTTCAGATGCAGTCATAGTGCGGCTGGCATGCTGAATTGGGTGAAACATGCCATCAGATTTCTTCTGAGCGAGAACGGCGCCCAACGCAAATGAAGAAGAATCGGTTTCGACCCGAAACGGATTGTCAAAGTCGGGAAAGGCCAACACTGGAGGACTGGTTAGCTTCTCCTTCAGGTCTTTGAAGGCTTCAAACATCTCATTGTTGAACACTAGTTTCCGATTTCCGGACGTTCCTGCATAGAGAACTGCCGAAGTTTTGGCAAAGTGCTTGATAAACCGGCGGTAGTAGCCAGCAAGCCCAAGAAAGCTCCTCAGTTCAGTGGTTGTCTTAGGGATCGGAGCCGCCTTGATGGCCTCTATTTTCTTCACGTCCACTGCAACTCCGCTCTGGTCGACAACATGTCCGAGCAGTTCAATCTTGGAATGGGCAAAGTCGCACTTAGAGATCTTCAGCTTCAACCCATGGGAGGCAACTGTCCTTACTACCAACTTGATGTGCTCGACGTGATCCTCTAAGGTTTTTGAATAGATAACCACGTCGTCCAGATAGACCCTTACAAACGGATACTTGTTGAGGATAGAGTCCATCATTCTTTGGAATGTTGAGGGGGCATTCATGAAGCCGAAGGGCATGACCTCAAACTGATAGGTTCCTTGACGGCAAACGAAGGTGGTCATCTCCTTACACCGAGGTGACATTCTGATCTGCCAGTACCCAGAGAAAAGGTCAAGCGTAGTGAAAAACGAACAGCCGCCTAAGTCATCAAAGATTTGTTCAATATGAGGTAAGGGCCATCTGTCCGCTTTCATAACTCGGTTCAGAGCTCGGTAGTCTACACAGAACCTTGGCTTGCCATCCTTTTTGGTCGCAATGACGATCGGAAAGGACCATGGCGATGTACAAGGTTTGATTATCCCAGCGTCAAGCATTTTACCGAGTTTCTTCTTGACGACTTCGTCATGTCGCGGCGGAAGCCTACGAACTCTTGAGTGTATCGGAGTCTGGGTCGTCAGTGAGAATTCATGCATGACTGGTACATCTGCCGGTCTAAGATCGTACAAAGACCAGGCGACCACCCCAAGGTCAAGTAAAACACGAAGTAGTTCGTGTTGCTCCCTGCTGGGCAAGTGTGAAAGCCTTTTGAGGATGACTTCTTCGTGACTCGTGTCAGGAGGGTAATCTCTTCGATCCAGTATACGACCCTTGCCATCAAACGCGACAGGACCTAACAGGGAGTATTCGATCTCAGGAGCGGGACACGCAACCTTCGGCTCACTATCATGTGAAGTAGAGTGTCCTTCACCAGAGCCAGTGGTACGCGGCTCTGTTTGCGAGGGGTCGGGTTGATCTTCCAACTCTCTAACAGGTGGTGGGGGGACCTGCGTCGACAACTCTTCTTGAGGAAGCTCTTCCTCGAAAGCAATCACGTAGCGGCCGTCGTCATCCTCCTCCAGTAGCCCGGTACGACCAAAAGGCATGTTGTGCACGCTGAGGTGAGGGGGGTGCGCTGGAGTGGGTACAGGGTACCGAATCTGGACACGAACCAAAAGAAAGTCGCTGATAAGTTCCCCTTCTTCAGGTGGTAGCAAAGTGACCTTGTCCGTAATCGGGATGGTGAGGACAGGGTTGCGGTAGAGAGGGGTACCAGACAGCTCGACTTCTTCTGGTGAGGAACCATCTTCATCCTCTTCATGATCATCTTCATTTCCGTTATTCGCCACTTCCTCTTCTACTTCTACTTCTGCTTCATGAACTCCTGCTTCTACTTCTACACAATCTTCATCTTCTTCATCGTCCCTTGCAGAGCTCTTCTCTTCATTTTCTCCATCATTGCCAGATGACAAAAGGGGAGGGTCAGGTGGTTGAAGGCTAGTGTCTGTCATGGAACTCTGAAAAGACGAGGGATTCGCGGCGTGATAGACCGAGTGGCGCTGATCGTCATTCGGCTCAGCTAGACCGCTCATCTGGTTATCGGCCTCATCGTCGCTGTGGTCAAGACTTATAACCATGACATGGTCTTCATGAGCTTCACTTTGTGATGGGACCGCGAAGGGTTCTTTATCAGCCGGTGCAGGTATAGGCCAGCCTACTCCGAAACGAACCACTGGTTCGGAACCGTTATTCAGCTCCAGGACACCCATTTCTCCATACGGAAGTTCGGAGGTGTGAGGGTGGAGCTGGTTTCTGTCAGTTGACTGAGGGTAACGACGGTAGACTCGAAAGATAAGATAATCAGGTTGGCGTCTCACATCTTCGGCTCGTAGAAGAACAACGTCATCCCTGACTGGGACAACGAGATCGCGTTCATGCTCTTCATCTGATGGAGAGCCTTCGGAGTCGTCGTCGTCTGGGCTTTCCTCCGATTCTTCAGTGTTCTCAAATTCTCTATTTGCTTCCCCAGGGGCGTGAGGAGTAGTAATAGCAGGTTCTGGTTCAACATCATTCACATTCAATCGTCTCATACCTCCCTCCAAATCCTGAGGATCAGCAGGGGAGGATGTTTCCTGACCGAGACTCGTAGCACCAATATCCTCCAACCCATTCGTGGATTCCTCTTCGGGTGGTTGTAAGGAGTTTTGTTCTTCATTCATAGTATTCAAAGCATATACTGACGTGTCAACTTTGCCCTTCGAGAAAGCGATCGCGTATCCTTCGTCGTCGCTCTCTGAACTCTCAGAGAAGAACGACTCTGAAGCGGAAGTGAAATCCTCACTGTCGGTGTGTTCATCCTCTTCGTCGAGCACCACACCAGGGCGATGGTAATCGAGAGGCAAAACAACAGATGCGCCGTCGAATTGCATAGAAACTTGCTGAGTACCCAGGTCCAAGCAGGCTTGGAGTGACTCAAGAGCAGGGCAGCCAACAATCACATTGAAGGGAGGCTTCTCAACGACCAGAAAATCCAACGGGACGCGGAGAGAACCAAACTCGAGGGGAACATCGTGCAGGCTTCCGCGAACTAAGGATTTGGTTCCGTCGGCAACGACAATCCTCCTACTCGACGGTTTCATCTCCGACGATAACCGGTTGCATAACGCAATAGACATAAGATTAGGGATAGCACCAGAATCCAGCAACGCCTGGGAACTAGTGCCATAGACAGTAACATTCACTACTTTGAGAGTCTGAGGGAGTGAATGAGTATGAGCGTAACTGACACGCCTTGACGAAAGACCTCCGGAAAGAATGCGCCAATGTCTTTCTTGGCCTCGTCCGCATCGCCGCGGACTAATTGACCGAAAGTGATGCCAGAAGGGGCTCTCGCCAATTCCTCGTAAATGTTATATTTCCCAACGTGTTCTTGGATCGTCACCCTCCGGGACTTCCCCTTAGACTTCTTCCCAGTGCCCTTCCTAGGTCTTGTCGACTCCTTGGGAGGGTTTTTGGCTTGCTGAGAGGCAGTCCTGGTGGTATGGGATTCGGGGAACATCACGGGTGAAATCCCTGAGAGATGGCCAGTTCGTGGTTGCTTGGCCAGAGGCTCCCCTTCCGCGTCTCTTTTTGCGGTTGTAACGGGATCTTCATCATCTGAAGGGTCAGCAATCACAACTGAGACTTGGTTCTCGCCTGTGTTCTGGGAACCTCGTTTCTCACTCAGCAACCTCTCTCTCTCTGATTCGGATTTCACACCTTCAAATGCAACTATTCGCACAACATCGGTGTTATTCTTCCTCCAGCACGTAGCTATAGAGTGACCTAACTTGCCACAATTACCACATCGAGTGCCACGATGTGGATTAAGCTCACAACGTGCCGCAAAGTGACCGGGTTGGCTGCAATACGAACAGACTTTTTCCGTATCCTGACGTCCGATGGCAGTCGCAGCACTCTGAGTCTTCTTCACTAGGAGGTGCAACTGTGCCATCTGGTCAGCCAAGTGATCCACTTTCGACTCCAGCGGACTTGGACGAGCAGGTTCCTTAGCACGTTGAAGAATATGCTTCGCCGGTGGGAAAGCGTTGAGGGTACCATACGAGCCGAGAGCTTTCTTTCCGCCAACAAAGTCCTTAACGAGGACCTTCAAGGATTCATAGTCATCTGCTACACGGAATATGACAAACTGCGCAAGATCTGCAAACTCCATGACAGCGTTTCGTAGTAACCCGAACTTAGCTTTCGAGTTAAAACCTGCCTGATCGAAGAAAGAGTCCATCTTCTTCAGGGACCCTAGCAGATCGACGTAATCTAAACGTGCCGAAACTGCCCGGCGAATCCTCTCCGCCGGTTCCTCGATTGCACCGAAACGTTCGATCAAAGCGAACTTCACCTTCTGATAGTCCTTTGCTTCAATCGAAAGAGAGCCATCAACAGCATAGTTGTCATAGTAGAAGTCAAACGCTTCCCCCTCAAGATAGCCGAGCAACTTCATAGCCCGAACACTATCCTCTTCGTTGGGGGTAGCGACATTCTCAAAGTAAAACAGAAACTTCCTTACGTCGACGGCAGAACCACCGAAGGAAATCACACCAGAATCAGGAGAGCCAGGCCCTCCTCGAGAGTACCATGTGGACGTCATTTTTGGGGGAAACAGCGCGGGTGGTGACAAACCCAAGGAGAGCGACACAATAAATGCTCGAGAGCACCAGCCCAAAAGGGGCGACAAGTTAACGTAGCTCAGATGCCTGCAGGAGCAGACAAGATAACCCCAAGATAGTAGGAACTGTCCGCTAACAGGAAGCGGGGAGAGTAATTAAACGAGAGTGTGCTTCGGCGCTCGATGCCGAATGCCAACACAACAACAGAGTGCGCGGCCAACAGACCAAAACACAAAGGCTGTCGGCGGAACAATAGAAAGGGCAGGGCTAAAGCGTTCGATTCTGTCGTCGATACCACCACAAACCTAACAACCAGGCGAGGTGGCGACAGGAATGGAACCAGTGCAATGCGTAACACTGCCCACGTCCGTCCGAGAAAAAGGGGTTGTAAATATGATCGCAATGTGCGGACGAGCCCAATGGAGGGCAGCACAAGGCGACTGTGTAGGGAACGGCGGGAGACCGGGCCGCCGGGAATAAGGAAATGTAGGGGGAAAGGTTGGTGGCAGGGAGGCGCAGACTGCGCTGAGGGAAGGTAGGATTGCCAAAGGAAAGAAGGTTGGTGACGACGGAAAGGGAGGAAGAAAGGCGAGAGAGGCAAGGAAGGGGGGGTGTCTGTGGTGCAAAACCCTCGACGGGAAAACAACAAACCGCGTCGCGGACGAGCACCTCAGGGTGTTCAGGCCCTGCTCCCTGTGAAGGGCAGTCGAGCGGCAGAACCCTCCGATAGGGCCAACACGAGCCGGGTGTAAATCCGGGTGGCCCCGATCTGGGCGTGCAGTCGGAGGTAGAAGGGGTAGAATCGGCGTAGGTATCCGGATGGTTCCGGCGAGCCACAGCGAGTGGGGGTATCCAGCCCAACGGTATGGGACGACAAAAGATCAACAAACGAGCCGCACTGCGGAGCACTGACTCGCGATAAGCGGGAAAACTCCCGAGACAAATAGAACAAACCTACAATGTAGGGCAGACTAGCGAAAGCCGTAAGACGGAAATGAAAACAATAAAATAGATAAGAAAAGTGCCGTGACGACGGATTAGTATTCCTCAGGGACGGAGGTTGGTTGATCAGCCCGGAATTGCGGCGGTACTCCCCAGGATGGGGCTGGTGACCGTGCGCAAGCAGCAAGAAGATCAGAGCCAAAGGCCTCGTTGAGGTTTACTTCCCGTACAGTGGCGGCAAGTGCCGCCACTTATATACGGCACTTGAAAATATCAATTAAAATATCTAACTATCCGGCGCTGCCGGCCAACACACTACAGGTGTGCCCCCGTGGCCTGCTTGCCACGGGGCCCGCGCGATCGGGCCAACTTGGCACACGTGTGCAGAAATACTACCCTTCCTAGGCATACCCCAAAATAGGGGCACTACCCCAGTAGCCTCTCATAACCTGAGGTGTCGAAGCCGGTAACGGATCAACAATCTATGAAAAGCACCTCGGTGCATCCCCACAAAGAGCGTTTTGCTCTACATCTCCCCCTTCTCAGGCTGAGACACCGACTCCGTCGGCTCGATACGCCTCGCGATGGAGGGATATAAGGAAGTCTCCCAAGACGGGTCTGCCGAGAACTGTTCGCAGCCACCAACACCTCCGGTGTCAGTAGCGAACCTCGTCATCTCGAGCCCTTCCGCGATGTCCAACGCACCGAACGGCCCTCCGTCCTCGACGGCACGCATGCAAGTGTCGAACCCGCCGTTCCGGTCTGTACCTCTCCCGCAGTCGGCGGCTACCTCCCAGCCGGGTTCTTCCGGACAAGATCACGCTCCAGCTCAGGCTGGTCCCGCGCCCGTGTGGGATTGGTTCAACGCAGAGATGCCAGCTACGCTGGGTGGATGGCCTACCGCAGGCGCGTGACGCATCCGGGATCCGCACCGGCACAGTTTCTTTTTTGCCCAGGCTCCCTGGTTTGACGCCGAAGCCGTTCGGGATACAGAGCTCGTCGACTCGTACGCTGTCGACGGTCAACTCCCTGGTGGGCTTCCTGCTGACGTTACCCGTTCGTGGGACTGGATCGCCCGCGTTGCGGTTATACTGAGCTGCCTGTTTGTAGGTCGAAACGAGACGAGACAATTCGCTCGCAATGAGATGGCCCGCATTGGGTACGCGCGACACTTCCGAGCTCCGAACGAACATCCGGTGCCGGCACAGTACCAATACGATGTGGCACGTTACCGAACTTTCGGCGAGGTCGGCTACGGCGACCACCTAGCCAACGCGTTGGACGAGATTGACCGATATTCGGATACCGTTCAGCCGCAGCAGGAGTTGATCCTGTGGGCGCGGCCGATCCTTCGCGCCGAGTTCCGGTTCCTTCGCCGTCCTGGACGGTCTCAATTTCATCAAGGCCTCCGATTCGAGAGGAAATGGCGTTCCCGCTTCGGGGTACTGGTGCCGTACCAGTGCACGGAGGTGGAACGCATTGCGCGTCACTCCCATACTGGGCGATACCTGCCGCTGCCGTCATTCTGGCCTGCGGTCGAAGTCCCACGAGGGTGTCACGTAGAGCTACCGCCCTGCCTAACTTACATAGGCTCGTACTTCATGAACGATCCGCCTCGCGGCCTGTGGAGCATCCTGGCAACAGAATGGACCGTCCGCGTTGCGGCTTTCCTCCTCATCGAGGCATATGATTCGTACCGAGTTTGGTTCATTCCGGAACTCATCCGGCAAGCGATCCGAGCGTTGGATCTCTCCGAAGTGCTCGGCTCGGTCCGCAATGCGCGCGAAGCCACCGCGTTAGTGGACGTCATTGACCAGATTGACTGGAATGAGGTGCCTGCTAGTCAGGTTTCCGACGGAGTCCGTCGGCAGTCGGACCGTTCTCCCGGACGGAACGTCAACGCCGGCGACTTCGTATACTTTGACCCATGGATTTGGGAGGTAATTGGCCCCGCTGAGGCGGCTGGTCGCCGCCGAGAGGAGCGATATATCCCGGAAGGGCACCCGCGTGGGTTCGTATACGTCGACGATGACGGTGATGACCCTGCAGAGGGAGGAAGTCCCATGGATGAGGGGAGCCCAGTGGGGGTTACCTCGGAGCCCGACGCTACGGGAGATGACGACGAAGTCGTGATCGTTGACCCACCCGCTGTAGCGGCTCCCGCTCCGACCGGCCCTTGGGCTCAGGATGTAGCATCCGCCGTGGGCGGCAGTTCTTCTCTCACTCCGCGAGCGGCGGTCATTCGCGACTTCCTTCGAGGCGTGGGAGTGGCCGTTCCCGATACGGTGACCGACGAGTCGGAGTTGCAAGCAATAGCGGCACAGCGCTTCTCCGGGGCTCCCGGTAGTGGGAGCACCCCAGGTGCTGGACCGTCCGGCGCGTAATTCCTCGGCTCGCGATCCCCGACGGGCTACGGTAGTCCGCGATAGACCCCGATGATGAGGGGCGACTCAATAGTTAGAGGTAAACTTCTCCAGCCGTGCTGGCTTGGCTCAAACTCTTCGTCTTGCTCTCCCCCTTCTCAGTGGGCAATACCTCGTTTGAGGCTGTTGCGAATGGCCCACAAGAGAGGGGTAACTTTTCCGCACAAGCGGCTGTAGCGATAAAACTTCTTAATCTTCCTTCCAGTGTCCTGGCTTCTTCTCCTTCTTCTTAGGCTTCTTTCTTCTTTATCTTCTTCTCCACTGTAAGTGGCTTCCGCATTTCGCGGCATGTTTGTTCAGCAAAAAGTTGTCCGCTTAGAGCGGCCTGGTCCGCCTGAGGCGGCTGAGTGATATGAAGTTAACTTAGTTACACCCGCTTGACGCGGCATATTCTTGCGTAATGCAATACTGTCCGCATGAGGCGGCATATTCCGTCCGAGACGGCTGCGCTCAATAGGAACGTGGGTGGTCAACCCACTTGGGCCTTGTCCAGCGTAGCCGGTATCGGTGTCCGTGTGCGACGGTGGTACTGCAAGACCTTCGAGCGAGGCAAGTGCTCAATGGGCTCGTGCGTATCCTTTGAGGAGGCGTAGCCGTACCAACGGACTCGATACAGTAGTTCCCCGTCAGGGGCGTAGCCGTGACTTACCAGACGGTCAATGACATATTCCTCATCGAGAACACTCCGCTCTGTATGCGGCTTGCTTGAAGAATCCTCTTTCGAGGCGTAGTCGTCGCTTCTCCCGTCGTGGGCATCGTCGTTCGTGATCGGCTTCCGTCCTGACGGCAGTACATCCTGTACGCCAGGCGTTGGTCTCCGTGACCATGGTACTTTCCTGACCACCATGCTTCCAGATTCCTGGTTCTTCTCCCCATGCTGCTGGGCTGTGACCGTGCTTCGGTCTTCTCGAATAGCGAGCTTCCGGCGTTCCGGCACAATCTCCCGTTGCGACGGTGAACGGTCCACAGAGCGGTGAGCCAGCGAGTGGTGTTCTGGCACGTGCCGTGGCGGCGGTTCGCCGCTCGCTGCGGTTTGCGACACCTGCGCCTTTGCATGGCTGTCAAGGGCCGATTCAAATTCGGAATTTTTTGAACCGTTTTTAGGCGGCGCCAGGTCTGTGGCTGGCACGTGCCCGGCTTGCGCACTGTAATCCTCGGTTGGAGGCGGATCTCCCACGGAGCTCGACACTTGGCGCGACGTGCACGCGTCGTCAGTGCTTGAGTGCTGCCCACTTGCTGTGGCTTGACTGTTCGCCACTCTGGTGGTTGGTTCCGTCTTTTTGACGGCTTTGGCACTCGGTGCTGCACTAAAATCTCCCGAAGTCGGGTCTGCCGTAACAGCACGGTTTTTTCGAACTAACTCTTCTTTCTCCGGACTTCCGGCTTTGCGATTCACCATAGTGGTGCCTTCCACCTCAGCCTTCCGTGGTAACGGCGCGTCCTCCTCTTCCGGTCTTCCGGCTGCAATCGTCACCGAGGTGGCGTCCTTCTCAGAAGGCCTCCGCGAAACTGTGCGATCCCTCCGGCTTTCCGGCTGCAAATCACGTATCACATCGGTACTGTGTTCCCGTTCTTGGGCCTGCAAACGTAACTCCGTTCGCGACGGTGGTGGTGAGCGAGAGTGATCTTCCTCTTCTTGAGGCTTCCGCGGTAGCTGCGCGTCGTTCTCTTCTTTCCGGCTCTCCGGCTGTGTGTCGCGCGTTGACGTGCATTCATCACGACTTGCGTGCGATACAGAGGCCTGCGAAGGCGACTCCGTCGACGACGGCGACAACGAAAAAGAACGACCTGCCTCCTCCCCCTCCTCAGTGGGAGTGTCGGGGGTGGCGGCGAGTATCCCCATAGGGGCCCTTATCCGCGTGTGCACATGTGCGGCATTGGAGACCGACCGGTCAGATTCCGGCTTAGCAGGCAAATGAGCAAGTCCGCGATCCGGATGCGGCAACACAGACGGTTGAGTACGAGTACCCGCCGCGGCGTCTGTTTCCGTTTCGACGGCTGTTTCCACAGTGGGTGCGGTAGGGGCCGACGATGACGGTAGCGAATCCTGCGAAACAGGCTTTGGCGCAGGCGTTATGCGATCTAGCGACAAACGCTAGTGCTCTCCCTTGATATCAAGGACAACCGTTGTGTCGGTGACAGCAATAACCCGGAACGGGCCGTCCACGATAGGAGAAAGCTTGTGGCGCTTCTCCTTTTCAGGGTTGTAGTACTCCTTCCGTACGAAGGCAAAGCTACCTTCCCTGATCTGAGGGGCATTCTTACGCACTCTAGCGTCGAAATTCCGCTTGTATGCGGCCTGGGCCTTAGCGATATGCTGCCCAACTGTAGGGATAAAGTTCTTAAGCCAGTCCTTCCAGGCGTCCCTGTGTAGACGGGGCGACGGAAACTTATCCAAAGTTGGCTGTGGCTCGATAGCCACCGAAGGTGGGACGCGTGATAGCACAAGCTCGAACGGCGAGATTCGAGTCGTGCGATGAACCTGCGTATTGTAGGCATAAGTCACCGCATCGGTGTACTGATCCCATTCCGACGGATGCTCGGCAACAAACGTCCGCAATGCGTTGAGCATCGTGCGGTTAAAACGCTCAACCTGCCCATTACTCTGGGGATGATATGTTGTCGTAAACCAGTTTTGGATCCGCAAGATGCGGCATACGTCCTGAAAGAACTTAGCCGTGAACTGCGGTCCATTATCCGATAGTAAGTCAATCGGCGGTCCGTAGACAAAAACCCAGTGAGTAACGAAAGCTTGGGCGACCGCACTAGCAGTAACCTTCTTTAAAGGCACAGTCCGTACCAGCTTAGAAAAGCGGTCGGTGATAACAAGCAAAAACCGGTTTCCCCGGCGGGTGCGAATAAACTCGCCGAGTAGATCGATCGCCACAAACTCCAGTGGAGCCCTAGCAGGGAATAGTGCCAACTTCTTGGAATACTTATGGAGCTTGACGCGGTTCTTCGCGCAGTCAGAACATCACGAACAGTGGCATACGCGTCGAAAGCCATTGCTGGCCAGTAAAAGTCCTTCCGTAAGGTGTAGTACAACTTCCTGCCACCAGGGGGGCTGACAACTTCGCATAGTGCGACAAATGCAGTACTCGTGACTGAAGTGAGTGCGGAACCACAATCTGTGGCCTGTTTCCGACAGTTCGGATTAGAAATCCTTGGTCGTTCTCGACGAAAGGCAACTGTGCTCCACCGTTTAGACGACTACGAATCTCCGTACAAAAACGGTCGGTGTGCTGCTCCCGGATGAGTTCCTCCGGCTTGATCGGTACGAAAGAGCCCGGTTCGGGTTGCGTGTCTGACACGGCTAAAACAGCATCGTAGATGTCCCATCCTTCCGATTCTTCATCGGCATCGCTCGAGCCGTCTTCCACGAGGAAGCACGGTATCTCCAGATCATCGACTGGCGCAGCTTCAGCCGCTGTTTCCAAGCGGGACAGTGCATCAGCCTGAGTGTTCAGGAGTCCTTTCTTGTAACGGATTTCGAAATCGAATTCCGACAAGCGAAGTCTCCACCGCATCAAGCGGCCAGATGGCTCTGCTATAGAGAGTAGCCAGCGTAATGCCGAATGATCGGTATGAACAATGAAGCGGGTCCCCATAAGATAGGGCCGCAGTTCTGTAACGCCCAGACAACTGCCAAGCACTCCTTCTCGGATACCGAGTAATTCCTCTCGTGAACGTTGAGGCTTCTTGACCAATACCCAATTGGCAATCGCTCGCCATCATTGGTGGTCTGGAATAGGGCACAGCCGACTTGGTAGTCGCTCGCATCCGTATCTACTGCATATGGCAAACCAGCCCTAGGCAGGGATAAAACAGGTGGCGATGTCACCGCGTCCACGAGCGACGAGAAAGCCGCGACCTTGCGGTCGTCGAATTCTTCCAGATCGACTGGCTGTCCTTTGCGAAGAAGCTCGTTCAGAGGTGCAGCGATATCCGCGAAGTTCGGAATGAAGCGGCGATACACATTGCACAAGCCGAGAAAAGATCGGAGTTCCGTCTGCGTCCTCGGATGCTTAGCCTCTTTGAGGGATTTCACGCGTACTTCGTCAATCGAAAGCCGTCCCGGACGGATAACATGGCCGAGATACCTGACGGTTTCGGTAAAGAACTCACACTTCTTGAGCTTGAGCGTAATGCCTGCATCGCGTAGGACTCGCATCACATCCCGTACGTGGGTCAAGTGCTCATCCAGGTTGCTGGAGTAGACAATGATGTCATCCAGGTATACCAGGCAAGTCTTCCACTTAAAGCGGGCTAGCAAAATATCCACAGCTCGTTGAAAGGTGGCTGGCGCGTTCGTTAACCCAAAGGGCATCCGATTGAATCGGTACAATCCTTCATGACAAACGAAGGCTGTCTTGTCACGATCCTCAGCCCTCACGGGAACTTGCCAATAGCCCCAATTCGCGTCTAGGGTTGTGAACACTTTCGCGTCGCCCAACGAATCGATGCATTCATCCATTCGTGGGATAGGATACACATCCTTGACCGTAGCCGCGTTTAGCTTGCGGTAATCGATGCAAAATCGCCAAGACCCATCAGCTTTGGGCGCGAGCACTACCGGCGATGCCCAAGGTGACTGAGCCGGGTCGATAACTCCAGCGCGGAGCATCTTCTCAACTTGAGCTTTCTCCTCCTGCCGAGCTGTCGGTCCTGCCCTGTAAGGGTGCTGTGAAATGGGCCGAGTATTCGGTAGCAAATCAATCCGATGTTCGGTAATACCAATCTTACCCAGAGTGCCATCCCACATGGGCGTGAACTCCTCAAGCATGTGCCGCAATTTATCGCGGTGAGTCTCTGGGACATGTTCAAGATCCAGAGACTCCAGTTCCTGTACTGCCTTATCCTTCGTGTCAGCAGCACTCAGGTCTGTATCATTACTGCCCGACGAGGTCGGCAACGCTTCCTTCGACAGGCTGCGGTTATTCGCATCCGACGAAGTCGGCGTAGCATCTTCCGACGAACTGTTCGGTCCAGTCGTTTCGGAATTGTTCCGTTCCGCCTCCCCCTCCTCAGCTTCGAGGATTCCGAGAACCTCGGCAATAGAAACCTGAGTAGGCACTATAGCCGCAGGGTGCGGAAGCAACGAACCAATAACTTGGCTCCTAACCAACCGTTGAGAAAAACGGCTGAAGTTCGCAACCAGCACCTGAAAAGGCTTCTCGGGTTCGACGAAAACAATCCCATTAGCGAGGGCAAGCTGATGCTTCTCCTGTAACGCAGGCAACGGTTGTACCGTTTGTAAGCCACATTGTGGGGAGGTCACAGTAACCCAGACCTGTGATTCAGGCGGGATGGAAATGGGCCGAGCTACTCGGAGCTTTGTAGACTTCCGTTCATCGGCTGTAGGCTTCTGTGCCGCAGGCAAAGGGACTTGCTTCTTCAGAGCCCGGCGTAGGGGACGCCGAACGATCGGTACAGTAGTCCCATCTTCCATTTCGATGGTTCGCTTCCGCGGTCGAATTGCATCGACGAAGCGGTCACAGAAGTCGCAGCCGAGGATAACCGGCGCAGCGAGTTGCTTGCAAACCAAGAAATGAGCTTCGCCACGTAGTGGCCAAGCCTGACGAGCAGGTCTATTACTCCCACAGTCGAAAGTGGCCGATTGTTCGCATCCGCTATGTCAATCTGCGTCGCCGCACGAATGCGAGATCGCAAGTGCGGCGGAATCATCGATTCAACCAAGAAATTTGGCCTAGCTCCTGTATCGAGCACGGACAACTGCCGAACCATGTACTGGTCGGAAACACCCAGGTCGGCGTAAACTTTGTAGTTACGTTTCGCCATGACCAGGACTCTATCCGGGAACCGGCTGTTCTTAGACCGTATCCACGGGCGACGCAAGACACCAAGGTGCTCAGAGTCCACGTCTGCAGTGGCCAGTGTCCTCGAAAGGATTGTGACCGGGGAGCGAGGCTTCTCAGCCTCAGGCGCACTAAACCCCGTCGCTGGGGGCGCCTCTCTATTGCTGGAGGCTCCCTTGCTCAGTTTTTCTGAGCGTCGCCGCCAATCTGCAGAGGTTGCGATTCCGCAGGGGCGGCTACAGTTCCACCATTCGGTGGCACCGTTTCCTGGTTCCCAGGCAGAGTCTCCGCCTTCGCACGAAGGTACGATTTGTCGGGAACACGTTCCCGCTCGGCGGGCGTCAACGACTCATACTGAGGCACGATCTTCGCCATATCCCGTATGGGCATTAAGCAATTCGGAGCGATGTGCCCTGGCCTGTAACAGGTATGACAAATAAGGTGACGAAGAAGATCCGCGTTGGGCGGCCGGCGCTCCTGTCGAGGAGGGTACGGGTCCCTCCATCCAGGGCGTTGGCTTCGATATCCGCCAGAGTGCGGCACGGGCAATGCCGGGACTTGACGTCCGGCGTACAGAGCGGGGTCTCCGTCTACTGTAGACTGCTCCGTCGTCGACGGCAATTCCGAACTCGGCATTGAAACATCGTCCTGTAACAGGTGCAGGTTATCATAACCCCCTTGAACAGAACCTCGCGAATGAGGCAGTGAGGAGTCTCGGCCTTCTACATGAAGGAGTCGGCGCGTGCGCGTCTTGATACCAGTGCGTGCTCGAGCTGCATCTCCCTCCGCTTGGGCAAATTGAACGAGTTCCAGATAGGTAATCCGGCGTTTGTTCTCCCGATAATGGGCTACCAACGTCCGAATTGATCGGTCCAGTCCATCAACAAACATCGTACACCGCTCGGCTGCGGAGAACACGTTGCCACATCTGTGGAAAGCCTTATTGAGGCGGGTCGAATAAACGGTTTCCGACTCTTCGGCTCCTTGCTTCGTGTCTCGTAGCGCGAGTATGGCACCTTGTATCGCATTGCCTGTCGCGTAAGAGCGCAGGAGATATTGTACCGCTTCCGGCCAGCACGTAACTCCTCCTTCGGAGGCGCGAGACGACCCACGAACCGAATTGAATTGATCTTCGGCTACACCCGTCAAAAAGTACGGCAGCGCGATGTAGGCCTGTGCCTCACTCATCCGAAGTACATCGGCTTCCGCTACGAAGCGGCTAAGAAAATCCAAGACAAGAATTGGATCTTCCCCAGAGAACTTGTGGGGCTTTAGCGTGAGCTCCATTTGTCGGAGATGATTTCGCACTTTGCCAGTCCCACGTGGGGTCCTCTGTGGCGTCGTGTCATCAAGCCGATAATATCGGTAAGATAGTAGCTTCCGATACAGTAAGTTTGTCGGCTTCAACTCCTTCAATCCGAGGTGTCTCCGTCCTTTCGTACGGCCTCGTGCAACACCAGAAGTGGCTTCAGTAGCCCGCGAACGGGATGCACGATAGCGAGAGCGCTCTTCCGCGCTGTCCGAAGAGTCGGTAGACGACCCCTTTTTGGGGCCCTCCTCATCAGAAGAGGATGAAGAAGACGAGTCAGACTCAACCTTGACCTTCTTCTTTGCCGGACGATCCCGGGAACGGCGCGAGTGCTGAGAACCCTCAGAACCGGGGCTCCCGGCGCAACAGCATCAGATACGATGATTTGCTCGACCGTCTCCAGACGGGTAGCCAGGCGGTCCAGGCGTGCGGCAGCCTGCTCGTGCAGACCAGCCGACACCTGTCGGTGTTCCATAATCTGGTTGACATCAGACCGTAAAACACGGACGTCGCTCGAAACATCCCGGACACCGGCTTCATCGAGCCGTTGCCGGAGTTTCGTAATATCCCGGATGAGGCCCACTTGGGAGTTCTGCAGGATGCGAACCTGAGCCTCTAATTCACGGAGGGTATACTCGTCGGACCGCGACGACATAACGTCAACCGCTGCGGCGGCATCAGCCGCAGGTGCGGTCTCGGTTGGCCCACGAGTGGGTGGGGTCCCGTTATCAGAACGGCGGCCCCGGGAAGCCGGTTTCGGGTCGCCATTGCCTGGGACCTCCAGTGCGTCTTTCGGCAACGGAGGCAAACTTGCCGGCAAACCGGACGAACCGGGCACAGAAGCGGCACGTGGCGCGCTACTCCTGCGACGGGACGACATCGTTCACCGACACAGTCGGCCAATGGCAACCAAAACAACTTCCGAAAACGGACAATGAGAGAACCGTAAGAACGGATATTCCCAACTATCTGGGCTCCAAACAAACGAACCAGCTCCAACGATTGTTGGCCAATAAAGCCGATTCTAGGTCGAGAGACCAGTTGTGGTGCAAAACCCTCGACGGGAAAACAACAAACCGCGTCGCGGACGAGCACCTCAGGGTGTTCAGGCCCTGCTCCCTGTGAAGGGCAGTCGAGCGGCAGAACCCTCCGATAGGGCCAACACGAGCCGGGTGTAAATCCGGGTGGCCCCGATCTGGGCGTGCAGTCGGAGGTAGAAGGGGTAGAATCGGCGTAGGTATCCGGATGGTTCCGGCGAGCCACAGCGAGTGGGGTATCCAGCCCAACGGTATGGGACGACAAAAGATCAAACAAACGAGCCGCATTGCGGAGCACTGACTCGCGATAAGCGGGAAAACTCCCGAGACGAATAGAACAAACCTACAATGTAGGCAGAGTAGCGAAAGCCGTAAGACGGAAATGAAACATAAATAGATAAGAAAATGCCGTGACGACGGATTGAGTACTCCTCAGGGA